>PVKE010009742.1:0-44044 GCA_004027555.1 Craseonycteris thonglongyai | reverse complement strand
TGGTCTCTAGGTCCATCCATGTTGTCACAAATGACTGTATTTCATCATTTCTTATCGCTGAGTAGTATTCCATTGTGTAAATGTACCACAACTTCTTTATCCAGTCATCTATCGAAGGGCATTTTGGTTGTTTCCATGTTCTGGCCACTGTGAACAGTGCTGCGATGAACAAGTGGGTACAAACATCTTTAAAGATTAAGGTTTTCAGGTGTTTTGGGTAGATGCCCAGTAGAGGGATGGCTGGGTCATATGGTAATTCCATTTCTAATTTTTTGAGGAATCGTCATACAGCCTTCCGTAGTGGTTGTACCAGTTTACATTCACACCAGAAGTGTATGAGGGTTCCTTTTTGTCCACAGCCTCTCCAGCACTTGTTATCCCTTGTCTTGTTGATTATAGCCATTCTAACAGGTATAAGATGGTAACTTATTGTGGTTTTTATTTGCATCTCCCCAATTGCTAGTGAAGTGGAGCATTTTTTCATATATCTGTTGGCCATATGTATGTCTTCATGAAAGAAGTGTCTGTTAAGGTCATCTGCACATTTTTTAATTGGATTGCTTGTTTTTCTTGTTGAGTTATACAAGTTCTTTGTATATATATATTTTTTAATTTATTGTTAAATTTGATGAGGTTACATTGGTTGGTAACAATTAGTTTACAGATGCACAAGTCCACCTCACATCATTCATGCATCGCATTATGTGCCCATCACTCAGTATCAGTTCCCCTTCCATCACCCTATATCTAGTGCCCACTCCCACCTCCCCCCACAACTGTCCCCCCGCTCCTCCCCCCTATCCTGGTAACCACCAAACCATTGAGTGTGTCTTTGTATATTTTTGATATAAGCCCCGTATCAGAGGCATTGTTTGCAAATATTTTCTCCCAGTTGGTTGGTTGCCTCTTTGCTTTATTGATGGTTTCCTTTGCAGTGCAGAAGCTTTTTAGCTTGCTAAGGTCCCATTCATTTATTTGTGCTTTTACTTCCCTTGCCATTGATGTCAGATTCATAAAGTCCTCCCTGAACCCCAGGTCTATAAGTTTAGTGCCAATGTTTTCTTCTATGAAGAAATTGCTCTTCCTGAATCTCCCATTTGCAGAGGCTGGATAGGGAACTCACTACAGAAAACAAGGACTAGACTTGACTGCTTTTGTGTGGGGCACCAAGAGGGAAGTCCTGCCTTTACCATTTACAGATAACATAGTGTTGGTGCTGTAACTTTTAGTTATCTGGAAATTATCTTTTTATATCCTGGACTGGACTGCTTCTTATTACAGTGTCTGAGGATTAGTTACCTTTGAAATCAGCCCTGATTTCTTTGTTCATTATCAGTTCTCTGTTCTCTCTGGTTCCTTACTTCTTTGTTCTTGGCCACCTGACAGGTCAATGGTCCTCAGATCCCTTTGTATTGTCCTTGGAGTTCTGCCTCAGGAAAGTATTAAAAGGTTGAGCAGCTCATTCACCAACCACTGTGGATAACTTATTGAAAGATTCTTGAGAACATTGAGTGTGCAGGGCTGGATATGGTTTTCTAGAAAAATGACTGGATTGGCAACTAGAAGAATTGGGGTCTACCATGGTGGTCCCAAGGCCAAAGCTCAAATGTGACATTTTTTAATTTTATTAATTATTCAGTTAATGCTTATTTTGCTCCTGCTATGTACTACACAATACGTAAGATACTTGGGATACATCAGTTAAATATAAATCCCAGGCTCTTTAAGCTTAAACCCAAGTGGGTAAGATAGATAATAAGACTAAATAAAAATATATGATATGTCAGGTAGCTAAGAAAAACAAAGTTTTTTGAAGGGTATATGTTAAGGGTCAGAGGAGATGAAATTGTGATGAGGAGGCCATGAAAGAAGGTGAGTACTGAAGTAAAGATCTGAAGGAAGTTGCATATTGTTATTGGCTTTTAAAGCAGATAAATCATCATTAAAATTGAGTGGATGAGGTCAAGAGTATTATGCAGATAGTTGATAAATGAGATAAAGTGTGTATAAAATGTTTTGTAAACTCTAAAGTGACTTGTGAGGCAATTTTTTACTCTTGGGCCTAGTGTTTGATGAAATGTCTATTCTCAATTTTCAAGTTTCAAATTGGGTTAATGTCCAGGACAGTGGTTCTTAAAGGGAGGTTTCCAGACCAGTGACATTGCCCAGGAAATTGTGAAAAATGTTAATTCTAGGGCTCCATACAGACCTACTGAATCATATATTCTGAAGTTGGTGTTGCAAGAAGCAACACTTGACCAAGGATATCAGGCACTCAGACAACTCTTTGTAGGTAGAGGAAGGAGATTTTATTAGTAGGCAGAGCACGAGGAGCTAGAAGCACCTAAGCACGCGCTCCCCTTAGTTAAATTCCTTACAGCTTATATACTTTTTTCAGTGTCTACTCTATGTGATTCCTTTGTCTAGTGTCCTATGCTCTTTTCATGACTCAAGGTGGGGAGGGGGAGTTTTGTTGAGACTGTAGAAGTCTCCAGATAATTGTTAGGGGTATAAATCTTGTTAGGTTTTCTGATAAATCCTGTTACTTTTATGTTTGCTAGGGTCTCCAGGAGGCCAGTCAGATTTATAGGGTATAGTTCATCTGTCACTGATGTGAGTCACCAGGAGGCACCTTCTTTTTTTTTTTTTTATCTTAAAATGCTTTCTTTCTAATTGGGACCCAACCAAGCTGTATTTTAATAACATTCCAGGTGATTCTGAGGCACACTTAAAGAGTGAGAACTGCTGATCTAGAACAACTTCTGTCTTTTAAAATATCTTGGTTAGAATTTAGCCACTTTAAGGAGGGGCTATTAAAACTTTGAGCATAACCAAGCAAAATAACTTACTTCTGATCATATTTTAATGTATGATATTCTAGATGTTTTTAAAAGGTATGAGTTTTTCAGATTTGGGCAGTATTTAGAATGAATATATCACTTTCACTTATTTCTGAATTTTGTTCTTTTCATTTTTCAATATGAAATTGGAGAAGTTATTTTTCAAGGTAGTACTTAAGTGTTGGATTACGTTGGAATTGATGTTTATATGAGTATAGAGGTTTCAAAAAATTGATATTTATATGGGAACTAAGACATTGGATTTGCATTTAATGAAGAAAGTTGATTATGAAGAAAAAAATTATTCTGTAATCATTATTGCTGGGATGTAATTACTTTTCCACATATAATGTAAAATCAGTCATAAAGTGTATCTATGTGTTTCTTAAACTTTGTCATTATTTTGCAAAAATATGTAATTATTTATGATCTGTATCAGTGCTTTCCCTTCATTTGCACATGATGCTGTACATAGAAATGATAATGTTTGTACAGTCCACTGGGGTAAATGGAGAAGTTAGCTCAGGGCTGAAGGCAACTCAGCCTGGTTCCAACCCCTGGCCTCACCACTGGCACCTAAATGCTGAGAGGATGGTCAATATCTCCACACACCTGTAACTTATTCCCAGATTACTGATGTCTAGTATACCTAGTGAGTGTTAGCTTTATGTGAGTACAGTTATTTTGTGATGTTTTAAATATTAGAGTGGAATGTAATTTTCATTAATATTTTGAGGGCATTATTTTAAAACATATTTTTGCAAAAACACTCCTTTCTCATGGACTGGGGTGTGGTAATTACATTGGTATCAGTCTACACTGTGAGTAAAACTTAAAATTAAAACCTCAACAAATGATTAATACATGCAAAAATTGCAAATGGTATATATGATAAAGAAATAAACACTAATAATCTTAAAGTTGTCAGTGAAGTATACATTACATATATACTTGTATATAATTTCCTATGAATTTGGACTATCTTAATATTCTGTGTCTTACTGCAAAATTACAAAAATGTACTTTCATTTTTATAAGTTAACATTAACAAATTCTTGTAGTTAATTTCAGAAAAATCCTGTTGGCGAAAGGAATATACCTGAATGTGTTGGAGTTAATGCAGAAGCATATACGTTCTCCTGAAGTGGCTGAAAGTGGCTGTAAAATGCTAAATCGTCTCTTTGAAGGAAGGTAATATAAATTCATGAACATATGTAGAATATATAATATCATACCAGGTAGAATATCAATATTTCAAGCATATTTTTAAGAATGAAAAGAAAAGCAACAAGGCATTGAATGATTGAAACATTGTATAATAAAATCTCTTATCACTGATTTCACAGACTTATTTTATCTGAATATTGAATGGGATGATAGAAATTATGGAAATGTGTTGAAGGTTTCTTTCTGTGCTTCTTGCTTGGTAGTCACTATGTTTTGAAAAATGACAGTTGTAAAACACATATCCTTAAACAGAAATTACTGTGTAAGTATGAAAGTTACAAAAGATAAAATCAGAGTATGATTTTTTAAAAATAATTTTTTATCTTTTAATTACAGTTGACATAAAGGTTATATTTCTTTTAGATGTACAACAGTGATTAGTTACATAATTTAAGTGATCACACCAATAAATCAAATACCCATTTGACACCATACATAGTTAATAAATTATTATTGAATTTATTCACTCTGCTATACTTTATATCCCTGTGACTGTTTTGTGATGACCAGTTTCTACTTCTTAATCCCTTTACCTTCTTCACCGATTGCCTGAACCTCCCTCCCATCTGGCAACTCTCAAAATGTTATCTGTTATCTGTGACTTTGTTTCTGTTTTGTTTGTTCATTTATTTTGTTTTATAGATTTCACATATAAGTTAAGCTATATAGTATTTGTTTTTCTGTATCTGACTTATTTCACTCAGTACAAATAGTCTAGGTCCAGGGATGCTGTTAAATATGGAAAGATTTTATTCTTTTTTATGGCTGACTAGTGTTCCATTGTATATGTGTACTGCTTCTCTATCCATTCATGTATTGATGAACACTTAGGTTGCTTCCATTTCTGGTATTGCAAATATGCTACACTGAACATATGGATGCATATGTCTTTTTGAATTAGTGTTTTGCATTTCTTCAGATGAATATCCAGAAGTGGGAATACTAGGTCTTTCTTTGTGTCTTGTTATAGCTTTCATTTTAAAGTCTATTTTGTCTGGTATAAATATTGCTATCCCAGCTTTTTTGTTTGTATTCATTTTCATTAAATATCTTTTTCTATCTCTTTACTTCAGTCTCTGTGTATATTTTGATCTGGAATGAGTCTCTTATAGGCAGCATATGTAAGGGTCTTGCTTTCTTATACATTCAGCCACCCTATGTCTTTTGATTGGATCATTTAATCTATTTACATTTAAAGTAATTATTGATAGATATGTAATTATTGTCATTTTATTATTTATATATATATATATTTTAAACTTAATATTTTATTTTTTAATTATTTATTTTATTGTTTATTGTTTTTGAAAGAGAGAGAGAGAGAGAGAAAGAGAAAGAGAGATACAGAGACAGAGAGAGAACTGAACTGGGGGAGCTCCCAGTTCAGCACATGGGTCAGCACGGGCCAGGGCCGGGATTCAATCCTCAGTCCCTGGCGCTGCAAAGTGAGCACTTAACCCACTGAGCCATCCAGGCTTCCCCCTATTTATATTTTTGAATTTTTCTTTCTTCTCTTCTTCTTCTTCTTCTTTCTTCTTTCTTCTTTCTTCTTTCTTCTTTCTTCTTTCTTCTTCAGAAAATCCCATTTACAAATCTTGTAATACTGATTTGTTGGTGATGAACTCCTTTAGCTTTTAAATTAATTAATTTATGATTATTATTTTGCCTGGGAAACTCTTTATCTGTCCTCTGAATCCAAGTGGTAGCTTTTTTGGTAAAGTAATCTTGGTTGTAGGTTCTTGCTTTTCATCACTGAGTATTTTGTGCCAGTCCCTTCTGGTCTATAAAGTTTCTGTTGAGAAATCAGCTGACAGTCTTAGGAGAACTCCCTAACTGCTTTTTTTCTTGCTGCTTTTAAGATTCTCTGTTTATCTTTAACCTTTGGTATTTTACTTATGATGTGAGCCTTTTTGGGTTCATCATGTTTGGGACTCTTTGTGTTTCATGAGATAGTATGTCTATTTCTTTTTGTAGTTAGAAAGTTTTGTTAGTCATTATTTCTTCAAATGCATTCTCAGTCAGTTGTTTTCTCTTTCTGGTACCCCTATGATACAAATGTTGTCATGCTTGATGTTGTCCCAGAAGCCCCGGCCTTTACATGTCTTCATTTTCTTTTGATATTCTTTTCCCCCGCTCCCCCCACCTGCCTTTTTTTTCTATTCTAATTGGGTATATTCCTCTACCTTGTCTTCCAAATCACTGATTTGATTCTCTTATTTATCTAATCTGCTGTTTATTGCATCTAATGCAGTCTTCATTTATGACTGTTTCTTTCCCATGATTTCTATCTCTTTGTGTAAGTTCTCACTGAGTTCATCTGTTCTTCTCCTAAGTTCATTGAACATCCTATTAGTCAGTGTTTTGAACTCTGCATCTGGTAGATTGATGGTCTTCATTTAGTTTTGGTTGTTGTTGTTTGTTTTGTTTTGTTTTGTTTTTCCTGGCACTTTGTTCTGTTCTTTCATTTGGGAAAATGTGTTTTTTTCCTCCTCATTTTGGCTTTCTTCCTGTGTTTATTTCTATGTATTAGGTAGAGCTGCTATGTCTCTTGGCTTGGTATAGTGGTGTTATATAGTGGTGCATTTTCCCTGATAATCTAAACCAGGTGCCTCAGGTGTGTGCAGGTTGCATGTGACCTCCTGTTGTAATTGAGCCTTGCATGCTGTGGATATATCGATGTGAGGGGTTGACACTCAGGTTAATTGATTAAGAGGACTGGCTGTGACTACATTGGAGGAGATGTTGTGCAGGGGCTGACCCTACAGAGCAGGATTTGCTTTAGCTGGGCTCTCTTGCCTGCTGAGTCTGCCTTTTAGGTGTGCCATTTTTAGAGGTGACGGTGTGGTGCTCTGGTGTAGTCTGAATCTGCACTGGTATATTACTTTTGGAATTTCTTGGGAGGGGCTCTAGTGCTGGTGAAGGTCAGATGCTGCCTGTTCCCTACTCAGAACCACATGGTATAAGTTACAAAGTGATCTGTAGGTGGTTGCTACTCATGCTGGGCTTGAGTGTGCCTGGGAGGGGCTAAACTGCAAACTGAGGCTGGCATCTGCTAATGTCAGCCTGGGGGCTGCTTAGCAAGAGGTACAGAGCATGTCAAGACCAGATGCTGCTTGTTTGGGGTTTGTGAGCCTTTGAGAGATTTTGGGAAAGTCTGAAGCATGAATCAAGACAGGCCATGTGTATGGAAAGTCACTGGAATTGGCTTGGGCTGGCCCAATAGTTAGGTGGGATGGGGTCTCAGGGAATCACCAGGGTAGAATGAACTGTGTTAAGTAGGTTGATAGAAATTCGTATATGACACCTACCTGTGTGGGCAGGCTAGGTAGGGGGAGGGTTCAACAAAGGAACAATGGCTTCTGCCAGCACTTCTGTCTGGGAGAAAGCTGCCCCTCCAGCCCTTGCCCTGAAGCCAGACAACTCAATTCCCCATGTATTTCTGTTGCCTATTAAGCTGTTGACCCAGTGCTGGAGCTTAGAGCTAGTGAGTTCATTAGCGAGTGAGTCTGTGCTCAGGTCCTTTAAGAAGAATGTCTGGGACTCCAGTAACCCTCTGTCTCACTCAGCCACTGTTTTTCACAGCCAGAAGTTATGGGGAGTTTTCTTCTTGGCCCTGGAACCATGGGCTGGGGAGCCTGGTGTGGGGCTGGAATCTCTCACTCCTCCAGGGGGACCTCTGAAGTTGATATCCCTCCTGTTTTTAACCACCACACATGGGTATGAGGCCAGCTGGTTTTGCATCTCTGCCCCTTCTACTTCTAGTTTTTGCTTTTTTATATTTCCCTCATTTGAATTAAATCTGTCTTCATTTTCTATTGTCATTCTTTACCTGGGGAAGCTTTTAGTCACATCTGGTTCAAGTTGATATATGTTAAGATTACAGAACCAGATCTGAGGGTGGATGATGCATGGGGGTTGGGGGTGGGGTAGTGATTGAGGGTGAGAGGCACAACTACTGGCTTCAAGACATACCTGGTTAAAAGAATAATACCTGAATTACACACTGCAAGTATGTGCTGCAGGAAATACTCAGTGCCTTTTTGCAATTTATTAGGCCCAAAATGTGAAGTAAATTTGGCAGAAGCTGAGCAAATTGCAATAAAAAAGAGATTATTTATGTAACTTTCCTGCATAAAAGAAAGAATAAATGGCACAGGTTGTTTCAGTAACTACTAATTTTGTATTTTGGCTTTCCTACTAATTTGAGCCAACTATTTAACCTCTAAATTTCAGGTTCCTTGTTGGTAAATAGGGATAATCATAACAATATCATAACTTGTAAGTATATAATGTAAAGATTAAATAAAAAAAAAGGATTAGTATAATGCCTAATGCATTTTAGGCACTCAGTAAATCATAGCTATTATTATGGATACTGTTTTTAAATATGAATAAATGAAATGCATATAGCTTGATAAACTGTACATAATAAATCTATAGACATAAGGAATGAGATTACAATTATTTTTGACATCAGCTCAGCTATTTATATTTACCCTACATATATCATATCTTAGTTGAATTTCTCTTATCTAAGTGTTGCTGTTGAATATTTAAATGAAATGTTGATTTAAATGGTGATTTTTATGATCCTGTAAGTCTGTGAACCTTTATTAATGAGACAAAAACACAGGAGAATAACCACAGTTTAAGATTCTGTGGGCAATTAATGTTTCTGTTTGTTTCCTGGTATGTAAAATGTGTACAGTTCTAGATCTGGGGACTGAAAGTTACCTATGACAATGTGTTTGCCCCTATCATACTCATTTTCTAGTTGGGTAGACTGATGTAAACAGATAATTACAGTACAGTGTGATAATGCAATTGCAGTGATGTGTAAAAGGCATAGTGGTGACAGCAATGTGAACCCTGCTGAAGTTACCAAAGGAGGGAGGCTACAAAGAGGGCATGTGTTTAAACTGGTAATTTAAGGTGGAAAAGAAGGATTATATCTCAGTGATCACAGAACCATGCCAAGCAAGGACATGGCTCTGCTATGCACAAGTTTCAGGTAACAAGATACTGTGCAAAGCAAGGACTGCCAGTCCCTACCGAAATGTAGTCACGTGACATTCATATGTAAAGAAAGAATAGCTAAAACACGTTAGAAAAATAAGACTTTCATGCAAATAAATCTAATTAGAATACTAGATACAAATCCACTGGTGCTAATCTGGAAGAGGTAGGTTGGTATGACAGAAGAGCCCTTGCCTTGTGGGTTAGATGAGTTTGCATTCCAGCCCTGGCTCTGTCACCTTCTTGTGATAAGACTTTGATATTTTACCTTCCTCTAAGCTCTCCATCTGGAAAATGTGGATAATCACACCTCATTTTTAGGGTTGCTTCCAATGACTCATGTGTAGATCAAGAGGAATTGGTTAGTGTTTGAAACTAAACAAAGGAATTCCCTGGTTACTGTGAATTCAACTTTATGAGGTCAAAGTTTAATGAAAGAACAAAATTATGTATGATCATGTTATTGAATTCTAATGTATTTTCATGTAGCCTTTTCTGATAAGATATATTGGTTCTCTTTTCCTGCACTTGTTTCAAATTCATGTTTGTACAATAAAACCAAGTTATATTTTTAATAAGCATTTCAATATTGATATCTCCAGTAATCCTTCCCTGGATACAATGGCAGCAGTGGCCCCCAAAATAATAACAGTTATGAAGAGTCATGAGACATCATTATCAGTGCAGCTGGAGGCACTTCGAGCTATTTTACACTTTATAGTGCCAGGTAAGTTATATGGCTGATTGTGGGAAGAGATAAACATTTTAATGAATTTATTTATTTATTTATTTTTAAGACTTATTTTATTGTTTTGAGAGAAGGTGAGAGAGGGAGAGAGAGAGAAGGAGGAAGGGCCCAAAGCAGTCTCCATAGTTGTACGTCATTAGTTGTGATATAGTTTCATTCCACACAGGTGCTTATAGGGCCAGAACTGAACTGGGGACTCCTGCATGGGAAGCAAGAACCTTCCCCACCATCCCAACGGTTATCATTTGTGCCACAGTTCAGCATATGGGTTTTCAAGGTCCAGGAATGGGGCTGGGAATCAATACCCAGACCTCTTGGTTGTAAGGCAAGTGCTCAACCTTCTAACCTATCCCAGGATCTCCTTAAATGAATTTTTGACTTTTCATGAAATACTAACTTTCTAGTCAAAAATTAAGCAGCCAATTTTTTCCAAATAAAAGTAAATCTTTTCACTGATGCAAAAATAAAGGAAAACGATAATGTGGAATGGTGAGATTAATTTAAAGAAATTTTATAGGAAAATTCAATAATTTATTTACTCGAGAAATAATCATAGTATAAAGTGTGGCACTATACATTCAAGGAGAGTGTCAATCACTAATAATTCCTTTCTATTTCTCTTGGCATCACTGAGTACAAATTAGTTTTTATTTTGTTTGGTTCTGCCTGGATTCTAATATCTAATTTTCTAATAACTAACTGATTTTCACATTTCTTCTCGTGACTCTTTTTAGCCCTTCTTTTATTCTGTTATCGAATTGATCTTTTTCAAATATAACCATATAGCTTTTACTCATTAACCTCAATAGCTTCCACCTTCCCCCCCTTTACCTACTACTTACATGTGTTTTGACCTTATTTGTCCTTCAAAGCCCATTTAAAACACCTGCTCCTTCATTCATTCAACACATATTTATTTAGTGCCTCTTATGTTCTAAATATTGTGATGGTTGCAAAGGTACAAATGAGAAATGAAAAAAAAACAATAAAGAAACAGCACATGACTGTACTATTTTAGGAGTGCTGAGGTAGACAGATATGTAAATTATTAATTACCAGGCAGTATGAAAGGAGCTATTATAGATATTTATATAAAAGACTGTGATACTGTTGATGGAAGCATAAATAATTTATTCAGAGTAGTAGGTCAGAGCTTGTGATACTGAGGTTGAAGAACAAGCAGGGCTAACCTAGTAGAAAGGTCAGAAAGGGCATTTCAGCAGAAGGAGAAACTGCCCATGGTCTGGGGTGAGTGAAGTATGGAGTAGAGGAGAGCAGTGCCTGGGGCCTGAAAGTGAAAGGCAATGCTGAACAATGTGCTTTTCTAATGGAAGTCAATTCAAATTTATTAAAGGTGTTTAAAAATTGCACTGTTGGGGAAGCTGGGATGGCTCAGTGGGTTAAGCTCACTTTGCAGGGCTGGGGACCGAGGATCGAATCCCGGCCCCGGCCCGTGAGGACCCATATGCTGAACTGGGGAGTTCCCCCAGTTCAGTTCACTCTCTGTCTCTGTATCTCTCTCTCTCTTTCTCCCTCTCTCTCTCTCTCTCTCTGTTAAAAACAATAAAATAAATAAATAAATCTATAAAAAAAAAAATTAAAAAAAAAATTGCGCTGTTGCTTTTGGTTTTATGTTCCCTATATGAGTGAAAGCAATGAAGAACCATACGTTCACGGACACATTCAATACTTTAGTGGCTACCAGAGGGGTAAGGGGGCAGGTGGGAGAGGGCAGGAAGGAGAGGGCATCAGATACATGGTGATGGATGGAGAACTGACTGGGTGGTGAACCCATAATCCAACACATAGAAGATGTATTGTAGAACTATACACCTGCAACCTATGTAATTTTTACTAACCAAGGTCACTCCAATAAATTTAACAATAAAAAAAATTGTACTGTCATAACCAAATCTATAGTTTGGAACAATTGCACTGTGGTGTTGTGGATGAGTGACGGGGGAGAGCCTAGTTGTAGCCATACTGAGTTGGAGGTCCTGAGAGCCACGTGAGACATGGTGCGGGTAGAGCAGTAGAAGAGAGGAGGGATCGGAGAGAAGCATAGGAGATCTACTTGACGTGATTTTCTAACTGCTGATATCAGGGATATTACTGTTTTTTGGTTTTGTAAAATTTCTGGTTCTTTTGAAGCCAGTTCTTTTTCCTTTTTAAACAAAATTTCCTAAATCTACCACTTGTTATCTGTTGTCATAGAAGTATTTTGTATTTCGCAGTGTAAGATTATACTCAATAGTAGATTATAAATATTTTCTAGGACAGGGCTTTACTCAGTCATTTTTTAAAAAGTCCTCTGGTACCTTGAACAAAAATAGCTGTTCAAAAAATATGTTTTGGATTGAATCATAGTGTTCCCTTCATAGTTGTTAATCAACTTTTGGGATATAATTTAACAGAGATAATTATGCTTAAAAATATTAATGAGTTTTTTAAAATTTTGTTTATAGATTGTAAAAATCAAAATAAAACAAATTCTTTTGATTATCCTTGAAGGTGGATTGAATTTTAAGTTTAACTAAAAGATATTAAAACTATATCTATTAGTTGCTAAAATTATCTCTTTTAGTTCACAAACAAGTTTTGAATATAATTTTTTTCTATTGTTCTTAGATTGACCCTGAAGTAACATTGATACTCAGTCATTTACATGTGTTGAATGATGTATTTAAAAGATAGATTAAATAATTTTTACAATGATGTTTATATACATTAAGTGGTGCCCCTGAAAATAATTTTGTAACTTGAAGATTACGCTTTATGTATATAACTGCATTTTAATAGACACATTTTATATGTATGTTAATATATAAATACACTTCTCTTTAGGTAAAAGCTTAACCATCTCCTTTATGCTATCACACCATACCATACCATACCACACTGTACCATACTGTACCATACTATCACTTACCATACCATTTTATATATCAGTTATTAACTATAGTTTTAGTACCCCAGTAGTTTTGAGGGTAAATATTATTTTGATTTGAGCATGTTGAGGTGCCTTTATGACTCTTAAATTTCTTTCAATCTAGTACTGTTTACTTTCTCCCCTTTTTATACCAATAACTTGAAGTGATTGAGCCAGTTTCTTTAGTAAAATAATAATAAAAACACAGTTATTTTCATAAAATCTCATGTAACTGTTTTTGTCTTGATCTCTTGTCAGTTTTAGAGAAAATAGTGTAAAAATTTTTTTTATTAAAAGATTTATTTTATTGTTTTTGACAGAGACAGAGAGACACAGAGAGAAGGGGGAGGGCCCAGAGCAGTCTCCATAGTTGTACATCATCATTTTTTGACAGTTTCATTCCACACAGATGGGGCCATAGGGTGGGGGTGCTGTGCAGGGTGGGAACTGGGCCAGGGGCCTCTCACATGGGAGGCATACCCCCTTGAGCTGGGGGTCAAACCGGGGGCCTCCCACATGGGAAGCTTGCCCTGGAGGTATGAACTGCCCCCCACCCCACCACATGGGAAATACATTTCACTTCAGCATTTGGGTCCACATGGGCTGGGGTCAGGACCAGGACTCGATCCTTGGACCCCAGGGCTGCAAACTGAAAGCTCAACCTGCAGAGCCATTCCAGCATCCTGTAAAATTCTTTAATAAGGGACATAGGAAAATTAGAAAGTGTATAGAGGCAAATCATTAGGAGTGTAAAACCACATGCATAAGAATAAGAAGGTCTTAATTTGTCTGATTTGGAGAAGAGATGGTTCAATAGGATATAAAAACTATTAAAATCTACTCATTTATAGTTGACAACAATAACACCTAACAATATGGAGTACTTAAAATGTGTCAGGTGTTATTTGAAATGCTTTATGTATATTAACTTTTAAAATTCTTGCAGCACCCATAAGGCAGATACTACTATTTTCTGTTATTACCATTTTACAGATGAAACTGAGTCATAAGATGTGAAGATTTTAAAGTCACAGCTTGTATTATGAAAAGAGATTTTCAACCTATGCAGCTTGAATCTAGAGTAGGCAGTTTGAAATACATGTTTGTGTAATAAAAGTATGTTGTACAACTGTTACATCGAAATAGTATGCTTGGAACCCTTGGAGATCTGGGGGTGATTAAGTTATGGATCCTGTCTTCAGTAAGTTTGCAGTCCACACAATTTAAAGGACTGTTATGTGGAAAGGATATATCCACTGTGGATAGTAGAACCTCAGGTGATATGACCAGAGATGAAATTTATGGGAATGTCCATTTGGTTTTAATGTAAGTCTTAATAAGATTCATAACATCTGGCATGAACTTTTTACTACTCAACAGGTCTGCTTTCAGTGGTCACGTCTGCTTGTGATATGATGGGTGGTCTCAGAAGTTAATATGGTTTTGATCACTGAAAATATGACAAAAAGAGTTTAAGTGACTTATCTAAGATCATACAGCTGTAGTGAATGTCAATACCTGTTTGAGTAAATTTTAAAATTAAGACTGAAAACTCCAGGAGTCTGGGAATCTAGCCTCTCTTATTTACTATGGTATTCCCAGCATGTAGCAAAATCCCTGGCATGTAGTTGACCTTCATATATTTTTTAAATAAATGAAAAGCTATATGCAGCCAATTTATAGTCTTTGTCAATACAAATTTTTAAACTCAAAAATTATGAATAGTTTATTAGTAATTCTTTTGTCTTCAATTTTGCAAACATCATTCATTCATAATAATTTACTGAATATTTTATTGTTTTACCAATTTAAAAAAAATTTCCAGTTATTTCAGTGGTTTTGGTAGTTCAGTGATAATGTAGCTTAGTAAGGAATATATTTCCTTTAAGTAACTTAATACTTTTATGCAGCCTTAAAAGACTTCTAATAAAACTACATGCTCTTTCCCATCGTAATGCTGAAACAAATTATTTTTTTTCTTTTCTCTATGATTCTGGCTGCTCTTTTATGCCTACATTTTATATCTGACCTTTTTATGTCATAGTCCAAATAACTTTTAGCTTTTCTCAAATTAACCATTGTTGCATAAAAATCTTCTAGCTCCTTGTATGAGTACAGCCTACTTATACAAAAAAGAGATTGTTTGCTACTGAAAATTCCTCCACCAAAATTGCTTCTTGATACTTTGCATTCAGTCAATATCCATACTAGTGTATTTATTTTATATTGTTATGAACTATTTTTATAAATTCTTTAAAGCTAGCCATTATTTTTTGGGGAAAGAAATCATATATTAGAAAAAAATACTTGTGTATTGTTGGGTTTATTATAATCACTCATAACAAGTCACAATCTGTTTATCTTAAATCTTTATGAAGAAGGTATGAGTGTATGTATGTATTTATTTGTTTGTTTGCATTTATGTTTTGCATTTAGGTATGCCAGAAGAATCCAGGGAAGATACCGAATATCAACATAAGCTAAATATGGTTACAAAACAGTGTTTAAGGAATGATATTCACAAACTGGTCTTAGTATCTTTGAGCAGGGTATGTACAATAAATGTTTTATGCCTTTATACTGTTAAGCAGAATATGAAATTTGGGGAAGTAGGGGGTAATTTTTGGTTTCAGTTTTCCATTTTCTGTTTCCTTAGTAGAAAGTTATATGGTTAGAGACATAAGATGACAATAAGGATGTGGGGGGTGAAGAGAGGTGCCGTTCCCACTAAGATAAGTATACTATGAACTACAACTATCAACAGGCCTGGACAGCTTTTGTTTGCTGCCAACGTGAAGCCACTTGTGCCTGCCCACTCAGAAAGCCAACGAGCTACGTGTGCCACTCAGTCTCTTGAGTGATGTCAGGAGCTGTGGCTGCTGTTGTCTCTATCTCCCCTCCTGGATGCTTGTCTTTCTTTTTCTGTTTCCATTGTAAAAAACTTAATCCTTCAAGACACACAAGGCACAACATTAAAATCTTCTTTGATTCCCTTTGCTCAATTATATTGCTCCCCTCAGATATAACCTCTGAAGTGGTTCACTGTGCATGGTTTCTTCCCATTTTTAGGTATTTACATATCTGTGGACATTTGTGATAATGTATCATAATTAACATAATAATCACACTAGGTATGAAAAAAAGCAAAATTGTGTGTATATTGTGCATTGCAAAAGGTATTGATGGAATTAAGATGATTTGGAAGTTCAACATAATATAAATTGATTCTATATAAAATGTATGAATAAAGAAGTAAAGAATGATTAGGTTAATGTTTTTATGAAAGGAAGAGAGCATTCAAGATCATCAAGGAAATGATTCCATGTGATTTAGTATGCTTTAAAAAAGTCATGAATTAATTAGACTAGCCTGCAGAGAGATCTTTAAAAATTCACTTTCACTTGTACTTTATACTGTAATTGTCTATGATATATTTGATTCATTTGTACTCAAACCTTAATATGATTCTTGAGTTTAGCACTAGAAAGGGTTGAATTTAATTCCAGGAATATTTGTTGAAAATAAGTATATGAAACTAACTGTGTTAAGCACTGGGAAAACAAAAATGCATGTTTGGTACCCTTCTGTCATGGATCTCATCATTAGCTAAGGGAATAAAAGCCATTCATAAAACCAGTTCTACATTAGCACTTACTGGCTATGTTAGCTTCATGAACAGTGTGTTCTAGGTACGCAGAGTAGGCAGTGGTTAATTTTATTCATAGTATGTGTTCATGAGAAATAAGAAGTAGCAGAAAAGACTTACAGATAGCTCTGATTCTGGTAGCACACCTTTTCTAAAATTATTGAATACGAGTGTGAAATCATTGAAGGGGTTGGGAGTCAAGAGACCCAGCTCTGCCAGTACCATGATGCTGAGAAAATCACTCAGCTCATAGGTTTTACTTTCTTTGGCTATATACAGTAATCCCAGGAGAAGTGGCTGAGAAAACAGCCTCTACTCTTTTTTTTCCATGCTAGCATCTGGGTAATGATACTCACTAAATGGTGACTGACATTTTGGAGCAGGGAGTTAAGGTCACAAGTAAACAGAAGTGACAATGTTTTGAAACAACTCCTTGTGTAATTTCCCATGGATTGAAAAAATTGCTTTAAAAGATGAATGCATTTGTTTAGTTCTAAAAGTTTGTGACAGCATGTCTTACTCTGAATAAAAGTTACAAAACGTCAGAGATTTTAAGCCCAAATACAGCAGAAACAGTGAAATTAATTATTAAAAATAAGTACTCTTGAAGAGCAGAATTCCAGATATGGTAAACTTGAAATTGAACTATGATTTACAAAGCAAAGACTATGAACATAAAGTATTTACAATATTAAAGGGAATCAATATTTGATTATATAAAATTCCAATAACAGACTGAAGTTAAACTCTGTCTGGAATACTAACATTCTGTTTATTTCTGATCCTTTTAGCTTTTTCCACACATGAAAATTTCCAGTCATCTGTTCTAGAGAGATCTATTTGTCTAGTACAGCTTTTGGAGAACAAAGTAAAAATAGGACTCTCCCTATTTTGACTGCATGTGTGCTTTGTATGAAGTGACTAAGCTGCTGTCCTTAGCAAGGGAACTTATAAAGTCAAACCAATCTTCTGATTAAATGGACACAAAGCAAAGAGCTTGTGTTCTTCACAAAAACCTTGACGCAAAATACACTGTTTCAATATTGAAGATATTTATTTCAATTGTAAATAATATGTAGTGAAAGTAGGAGCCCATTTGCAAAAGCAATAACAATAACAACAATAACAACAAAATTACATAGAAGTAAAGGCAAAGAAAATTTACAGGACTAAAGGAAACTGTGAAACTCAACTGAGAGGCACAAAAGAGAAGTTGAACATATGAAAATGTATATCATGTTTTTAGATAAAATGACTAATTTTTAAAAATTTAAAATTGATCTAGGGGATGTCAGGATAGCTTAGTAGGTTGAGTGCTTGCCTTGCTTGTAACCAGGAGGTCCAGGGACCGAATCCCTGAATAAAACTGGAAAATTGTGCATCATAGGTGGTAGGATGTTTCTAACTAAGGTGTATAGATTCCTCCCATTTATACTTTCAAAATGTTTATTTGGACAATACTTGCTAAGTGTAAATAAAGTAGTAAATTTATTTTAATCCCCATTTGAACAACAATGGAATGAATAACTATTTTTAAGATAGAACCACCTAGTAAGTGAAATTCCATCATAGGCTTTTAAATAGCATGTGTATATGTGTGTATGTATATATGTATATATATGTATATGTATGTATATATATATGTATATGTATATGTATATATTTTTCAAATGTAGGAAATTGTCAAAAATCAAATACCGTATTTTCTGGCATATAAGACGACCCCCTAATTTTACAGTTAAAACATAGGTTTAGGCCTATATTCGCTGTATAAGACTACCCCCCACTTCCGAGGCTGTAGTCTTATACAGTGAATATAGGCCTAAACCTATGTTTTAACTGTAAAATTAGGGGGTCGTCTTATACGCCTGGTCATCTTATACACCGGAAAATATGGTACCACTATTTTATCATATAGTTTGTTTGGGTTTTATCACATGTAATAATGTGATACTCTGAATTCTCATTTTACATAGACAGATTGCAGAATTTTTGTTGTAAATCATTAGTCATCATTTAACTGTACCTGAAATAGTTAGAGACTAAGGGAACTAAAGGTAGTAAGAACCACTGGTTGAGTAGAAACTTGTTGGGAATGATGGTATTAAGAGTAAGGATAAAGTGCTTTATAAATATCAGCTTGATTTAATATGTCTGAGTTAAAGATACTGCTGTCAAGCAAAGAGAAATAATAGGTGTAGAACTTAATAGAGTTTAAACTTGTGCTCTGAGCTATCGGCTCAAAGGTTTTTGTGTCTCAATTTTTTTCATCAGTAACGTAGGATAACTATAGTATGTCTATATCAGAGTTTTTGTGAGGATTAAATGAGTTAATATACATGGAATTCTTAAAAGAGTGTCTGGCACATGGCAAGTGCGACATAGGTTTTGGTATCATGTGGTTGTTGCTATTTTTGTTATGGTGACTTGAAGCCATGCTAGTGTATGGAATCTATCCATGAATACAATAGTTTTAAGAAAAGAACAAAGTTTGGAGTTGAAAGAAAGACATTGTAAAGGAGATGGGCAAATGAAGGGTTTTAATGTTTGAGAATAATTAGGGGCATACTGTGTTATGGGAACCATGGGAAGAAAAAGCAGCAATTCAGTTTTTAGAGGACTTTTTTCTTTGAATGGTTTTAATGTAGAGTGGTTAGGACAGAAGTCTGATTATATGAAATTAAGAGGTGATGAGAATGTGAGTGTGTAGTGGGTGTAGACTTTTCTATTAATAAGTTTAGAAATGAAGGAAAAGTGGTAGCTTGATGGAAGGGAAAACCAATTTAGGAATGCTCTCCCACTTATGTTTTTTATCTTTGAGGAGAAGAATAGTCCAGGGCCTGAACTGTAGCCATCACTCAGTGTTTATTACCTGGAGAAGAAGTTATCTCATTTTATCCTCAAAACAATTTAGCATTATTAGGATTATTTTAGATGTGAGGAAGCTGAGACAGACACTGAGTCATCCCTTTAGCTTCACTTAGCACCACTTTGAATTTCTTAGATAATACCATCTGAGCAAATACAAATTCTGAGATAATGTTATTTCATTCATTTTTAATGGTCTTCAAATTCATGGGACTGTTAAGCAATAAGACAGAATTTAAACCCAAATTTAATTGGCTCTAATGCTGATGTACTTTTACTACACAGAGATTAAGGTGGCGATAATGAAAAAGTGCCAACGGAAGCAAGGATATGAGTGTTTTGTTAAATAATAAATGAAACAGGGTACAAGCTGAGCAGTGAAGGAATGGAGGAAAAATTCTAGGTATTTTCACCACAAGGACTTTTGCTTTGCCACAAGCATTTTCACTGCACAGCTACTTGGCTATCAGGCAGTTTCTCAAATATAAAAAAAGCTGGTTCATAGTTTGGTGTACATTTGACAAATTAATGTACTTAAGCTAGTTGTCAATTTGGTTTCAAGTCATCATTGACTAAGTTCATGCAGTAGGCTCATTTTTATATTATATAAATCTTAACCCTCATGATGGTCTCAACAGTAAGAAGTAGACAGGGTAATTTAAAAATAGTGGGTGATAACAACCCTGTATGAAGCCAAATTGCAAAGCTACCTGTAAAGCCAGATTGCATACTATACTAGAAAAGGATAACTTATCAGTTTGCATATCCTATGGCAAACACAGTCATCCCTCCTATCTATGAAAAAACAAAAGTTTACCAAGCTATGGCAAGTAGAAAAGTGAGGGCTACTAATTCACAATTTTTGAGATTGTTAATTATCGATTCTTTAGTTAGAAACTGATACTTCTCTGAAGGAAGGAAGAAATGGTAGTGAAAAAGAAAAAGCGTGATGCTGAAGGGCCAATCTATAAGCAAAAAAAAAAAAAAATGTATAATATATGAACAAAAGACTTTCAAGACATTTTGTTTTCATTTTTTGCATAAAGTATTTCTAATTTTGTTTTTAACATTTCATGTTTTATTATGTCCTTAATAATATCTTTATTTTATCTTTTATGGTAAAATTGCTTTACAGCCAGTTAGTTGTACAATAGCAATGTTTGTAATGAAGTTGTTTATAGCAAGGATGTTCATCGCAAATATGCATAAGAAAGGAAATACCAGACATGTGGAGGAAAAGGGTGTGGGATGAATCAATGCTTGTTTCCATACCTTATCCAAAAAAAAAAAAAAAAGGTGCTGTGTAAGGACATTTGAGAGGCACCAAGGGGCTAGATTGGTAAAGGAATGAAAATCTGTTCTTGACAGGATGGAAGTGAGAAAGGTAGAAGGTTTTGGTTGAAAAGGCTATACCAGCACTTGAAGTCTGGCTCGGAGCTGTTTCAGCTCTGTGGTGTTCCTGTGGTGGGTTCAATCAGAGATTTGGACTGTATCCACTATGAAACTAGTGATGGTGAAAGCAAAAGTCCTGAGAAGGATAGCTTTGTAATTTTTAAAAGGAAAACTATTTTGAAAGGAAAGCTATACATGATGGTAGAAGTTTGGAGTGCACCATGAAAAAGCAGTGTAAGAGTTAGCTATATGTCCCAGACGTAAAAAGAGTGGAGGTGTGGCTGTGATTGTCACATGGTTGGAAAGAGTGTTGACTGTGTTCTTCTCAGTGAGTAGGATGGCCTGGAAAAATAGCTGTCCTCTATTATAGAATATCAGTATATAATGTCAGATCATCTGGAGGAATTGAGATTGAAAGGTCAAAAGCTGTGGTGATTAAAGTCCCTGGGCTTTTAAGGCAGACACATTTACGTATGTTTAAGTCCTAGGCCTAATACTATTAGCTGTGTGACTTGAGCTCTTAGCTTAATAATAATAAACAGAAGTAATTAGTAATATGAAGCTGAATCAGGGAAACTAATTTTTATTTAGGCTACTTAGTTTATATTTTACCAGTCTGTCACTGACCTTAACTAAGATCAGTATTAAAAACTTGTTTTTAACAGCAAACATTCTTAATTGTCCTTTTGATTTTAGTTCATTGGAAATCCTGGGATTCAGAAATGTGGATTAAAAGTAATTTCTTCTATTTCACGTTTTCCTGATGCATTGGAGGTATTGTCTCTGGAAGGTGCTGTTGATTCAATGCTTCAAACACTGCGGATGTATCCAGATGACCAAGGTCAGTACAATTTGAATTTAGGATTTAGAATGGATGTTTATAAGCCTTGGATGTCTTTAAACTTTTTCTTCAGTTTTGGGATTTAAAACAATAATTTTGTTTTTCTTTTATTCTTTTAGAAATTCAGTGTCTGGGTTTAAGTCTTGTAGGATGCTTGATTACAAAGAAGAATTTGTTTATAGGAACTGGGAATCTGCTGGCAAAAATTCTGGTTTCCAGTTTACAGCGATTTAAGGATACACCTGAATTACAGATTAAAGTATGTGCATTTATCTTGAAGGGGATTTGAGATCTTATGCAGAATTCTCTTGCAGGACAGTTGGTATAATTCCCATTTTACATTAATAGAAGATTTTCTAGTTCATTGAAAACTATTGTTTTGTAATATTTTAATTTTTAGAAGGTGAGGAGAATTGAGTTGAATCTCTGAAGATCCTATGTTTAATTATTAAATCTTCAAAATCAGTATGTTTATTTGCCATGTGTGTTTTCCATGAAATAGCAGAGAATGTGCTAAAGAAATTTCAACAATCTGAGCTTCATTTGTTTATATTTTAGATGAATGGAAGTTTTAATTATTCCACAGTTTGTCATTCTTTTTGTTTTATTGTGGACTGCTTATCTGTAGTAATTCTGCCCCTGGATTTTTTTGTTCTTGCTGTGAAACAGTATTTAAAAAAATTTTCACCAAACAAAACTTAAAATTTATAATGGATATATAATAACTATCTTTATTAAGAATCTAAGATATTGGCTTGGAGTTAATTCAGGGAAGATTAAGAAATAAATTGTTACAGGATTTTTCTTCCCCCTAATGTTAGGAAAATATGTTTCCTTAAGAATTTCTGCCATAGTTGTGATATTTTAGTAATGGAATTGTAACTTTCATAAACCACACTCAGCAAATATTGTTTATAACTGCCAGTGTTGACAAAGAATAAAAATGTCCAGACTATACCCTTTGTAGAGACATTATTAATAAATGAGATAATGTATGTAAAGTTTTTAATTATAAAGTGCTTCTGAACATACAACATTCTTAGATTAAAAACAATTCTGTGTTTTATAAATCGGATTGTTATAACGCACGTCCACCTATTCTGATTAAAGCCAAGGCAGAATTAATGAAAAGTAATCAAAGAAGTGATTTTGGTGCAGGTATGGTATTCTCGGTTACCCAGTATTAATTCATCTAGGCATAAATTCTAAGATCTCTACAGCTGAGGTTGTGAAGTATTGACCAGTGGGTGGAATTTGCCAACATATTTTATTTGGCCAGTTCAGTATTTATAAGTTGTTAATTTAAACTATGTGCCCTTTACACAGTTGTGTTAACTGTTTTGCTGCGGTAATCATTTAAGTTTGCAGCGACCTCTGCTCTAGAGGTGGGTGGCCCACATGTTCCTTAAACTTGTATAAATTGAGACAGGTTCTCTTAAGTGTTAGGAAGTATTTGTAGAAACTCAGCATCTTAAGAGCTCAAAATAATTATTTTAATATTCATATGATTTCATTAATATATGTGTTGAAAGAGAATATAAATCTAAAAAGTTAAGTTGATCATTGGTGAGTTTACCCAAGATAAATAATAATATACCCAAAAGTTCATTCTTTCCTTAAAATGGCACATGGGTGGAGAGGCCAGACTACTCTTGGGAATACTCTTAGGAGGTTTTATAAAGCCATGGTATGACTGATCAGTTCTTTATAAATAATTTGCTACAAGGATATAAACCTCAGAGTGCCTTCAGAGCTTCTCCCAAATACATTTAACATGAATGAAATCTAGGAGCTCATATTTGTCTATTTAAGGTTGAAATTTCAGAAGAAATCTCAAAAGTGTTAGGGGAAACACTGGGTTATCTAGAGAACCTAATCTGCAGTCTGGTAAGAAAAAACTCACTTTACTGACCTATTTGGATCTATAGCCCTGCTGACTAATCATGGTTATTATGTGGCTTTTATCCTGTAGGCATGGCTTCAGAAAGGGATCTTAAAAAGTAGAATATTAGTGGATTAGGTATTTTTTCCTGCATTGCTAGATGACGGTTTGTTCACTAGCATTTTGTTCTCTGTGTGCCTGCTATAGTTCTGAGTAATGGGAGAATAAGGTCTATTTATAGGATTGTTTCAAGGTTTATGGCTTTAAAGTACAAACACAATAAATATATCTACTTTGTTAAGTGAAGTATCATATACAGACTCTGTTTTGCATTATTTGTTGATTCTTTTTTGCCCATAACTGCTTATATTTTTATTATTTTGGTCACACTTTCAGGGATTTCAGACAAGCTTGAGAATGCTAGAATTGTCAGAGTCTTTTTCCAAGCTGCTGGTGCATTATTCCTTTGATTCGGTAATATTCCATCACATGTCTTCTAGTCTCATGGAACAAAAGGATCAACAGGTACATTGTTTTTCTCCTGCAGGCTAATTGTTATGTACTTAGCTGACTCTAATCCTTATTTCCATTTCTTTTAGTTTCTAAACCTTTGTTGCAAGTGCTTTGCACAATTAGCTATGGACGATGAGTTAAAATGTGTGATGCTAGAGAGAGCATGTGATCAGAATAACAGCATCATGGTTGAATGCTTACTTTTATTGGGGGCAGATGCCAATCGAGAAAAGGAGGGAACTTCTTTAATTTGTCAGGTAAATATTCAAGATATCACTTTTGTCTTTTCTCTGTTATTTGACTTTGCCAATGTGTAGTAGCTCTTGTTGACATACTATTCTTTTTTTTTTTTCCCATGATTTATTTTATTGTTTGAGAAAAGGTGAGAGAGAGAGAAGGGAGAGCACAGAGCAGTCTCCATAGTTGTACATCAGTTGTGACATGGTTTCGTCCCACACAGGTGATGTGGGACCATGGGGAGCTGAAACTGAACTGGGGCCTCCTGCATGGGAGGCGAGAACCTTTACCACCAAACCATCCTGGCAGTTGACCGGGTGCACCGTAGTTCAGCATATGGGTATGCAATGGGCCAGGGTTCGATCCCTGGGCCTTGCAGTTGCAAGGCAAGTGCTCAGCCTGTTGAGCTATTCCAGCATCCCCGGCATCCTATTACTTTTCGCAACAGAATTTGTCAGATTATTGCACAACTGCTTGTGATTTGTAGTAGGAATTTAGATTTACAGAATTTCAGGCATAATAAAGTCCTTATCTATTAAGGACTTTTTTTGTTGTTGTTAAATTTATTAGCGTGACATTGAATGATATCAATTACATTGTTTCCAGATGTACAATTCTACATTACATTGTCTATACATCACATTGTGTGCTCACCACAAAGAATCAGCTCACTTTCCATCACTGTATGTTTGATTCCCCCTCCCTACTCCCCCCTACCCATCTCTCCCACCCACCTCCCCCCTTACCCTCAGGTAACCACTAAACTATTGACTGTGTCCATGAGTCTTTGTTTCTTTGTTCCTTTCAGTTTTATATTCCACCTATAGGTGAGGTCATATGTGTCTTGATTCTTTCATTCTGACTTAATTTTACTTGTTTGCCTACTTTGTTAGGTTGATAAATAACTTTGCTAAGATGTCTCCTATGTATCTCTGTACAAATTGTTCTCCAGCCACACTCTATTCAACACATTGTTTTATTTTTGTTTTGTCCACTTTTTCAATAATTTTTCATTTATTTTTAATTTCTCTGTCTAGAACAGGGGTGTTCAACATTTTGGCTTCCCTGGGCCACATAGGAAGAACTGTATTGGGCGACACATAAAATATACTAACACTATTGATAGATGGTGAGCTAAAAAAATTGCAAAAATAATCTCATAATGTTCTAAGAAAGTTTCTGAATTTATTTTGTGTTGCATTCAAAGCTGTCCTGGGCCACATGCAGCCAGTGGGCCATGGGTTCGACAGGCTTGGTCTAGAAAGTTCTCCCCTCAGGACTATTGCATGTGGTCATGTAGGCTGTCTACTGCCCAGCTTAGCGGGTGCAGTTGACATTGAATTCCCCTGCTACTGGCGTCCCCTGCAGTTGTGTAGCACTGTGGTCCTATCTTTTCTTCCTCCCCTCATGCACTGTGCAAACACTTCTAATTTTTCTACTCTTCCTTCAAAATCTAATCCAACTTTTACATAATAAAGCCTTCCTCACACTACCCAATCTCCATATGAAATAAAGATTTAGTTCTCCTGTAAGTCCATGACAAGTTAGGCACTTCTCTGGTATATTTTGTGAGTTGTATGAAAGTAGAAATGTATAATGTTCAGCTTTATAACATTCAGAATATCTAACTAATTGCTTTATATATAATATAAATTTAATAAGTATTTACTAAAGTGTTTTACATGTCATTTTATGTTTGTCATTGTTTTATAAATTTTAGAGTTTATAATAGCATTCGGGTAGCAACATGTATATTTCCTAGAAATTTAATATTTCTAGCAAAGCATTTATGTAGAGGTTTAATATATATTATTAAATAACCAGTAAAGTACTATCTTTTCCAATAATTTACCTTTAAAGCCTATTTAATTTATCACTTGCCTATGGATTCAAATCAATTTGTCAACTATAAGGTTAAGTTAATACTAATTAGCAATCTACATAAATAGAAACTTAACCTGTAACTCATTTTCATGCAAAATTAAATAATCAAATTTGTTCAATTTAGTCAAATTTGATTTAAGCAAGTAACATTAAAAATAGTTGCTTCTCTACTTTAAAAGTAATTAAATTATTTTTCTCAATAATTTAATGTTTCCATTGTATATTTTTTATGTGATCTTTTGATGATTTCATTAATGTTACTTGGGATATGCCAAAGAACTGAAAAGCATCTTCCCTTTCTAATTTTTCATTAGGGAAACAACATAGCTAAAAGCACTTGAATGCGATTATTCTACATTTCTTCATGGAAGTGCTTTCTACTCTTCTCTCAATTTATCCAACTCTTTCTATACCAAAGGCTTCTTATTCTATTCTTCAGGCTCATTTTTGTGAAGACTGGCTGTGACTATAATGGAGAAGATGTTGTGCAGGGTCTGACCCTATGGAGCAGGATTCGCTTTAGCAGGGCTCTGGTGCCTACTCAGTCTTCCCTTTGAGTGTGTTGTCCCCAGAGGTGGTGGGGTGATACTCCAGCTAGGCTTGAAACTGGACACCGGGCATGCCAGCCCTGGGGACTCCTAGGAGTAAGTCCTCTGCAGGCCAAGTGCAGGACAGCCTTTGCCCTGCCCAAGCCCCCCTGGCATTAGCAACAAAGCAATCTGCAGATGGCTGCTGCACATGCTATGCTTGGAGGTGCCTCAAGAGACCAAACCAAAAACTGAGGCTGGCTGTTGCTAGTGCCAGGCCTCACTGAAGCCAGATGCTAACAGTTTAGATTTCGTGAACCTTTGAGAAATTTTATAATATTCTGCAGCAAGAACCAAGACGAGTTGTTCATATAGAAAAACCACTGGAGTAAGTTTGGGTGGGCCTGAAAGTTGGATGGGACAGGGGCTCAGGGAATTAGGATGAATAAATCAAGACTATTCATGTGCCAGTGCTATATAATTAAGGGCTATTGAGAGCAAGAATAAGTTAATCTTGTTAGTCTTTCTGGTGGAAATTTAATGATGTAATGCAAATGACTGGTAGAGAAGAATATTGAAGATTAATATTACCTATGAAACTGCATGAATAGAGAGACCTGAAGCTAGAACTTATCAAACCATGATGGGTACAGCAAGTATAAAAAAATTTTAATAAAAAAATCACAAATGCTTTTCTGCTATTCACTGCCTCCTGGACACTGCTCTGAGTTTTTTGGCACTTTAAACTTCATCACAACCTTAGGAATATATTCTAGTAATATCCCCATTATACAGGTAAAGGTTTGAGGCACAGAGAGGTTAAGAGCACTCTCCTGGTAAATAGTGGAAAATCTGACCCCTGAACACCTGCTTTAATCTTTTGTCTACATAGCAAATTTATGGTAGTAGTGGTGGTGGTTTTTCATTCCTTCGCAAATGCTAGTTTGAAATATTTGGTTGTGATTGTTGGCTCCATTAATTATAAATTGTAAGATGAGAGAAGATTGCAAAAGATAGATTATACTCTTGATCAACTTTGATTATATTCTGAATTATCTTCATTATTATTTAAAATATACAAAACTGTATTTCTGAGCAATATTTTTTCTGTCATGAATTTGAAATTAGTTTCATGATTTTCTTTTGTCTAAAATACTTTCTTATATCTCATTCTTCATGACACCATATGCCAAAAGCCAGTTTAGATTGATTGAGTCCCCCAACAAAAGTTACCTCTACAAAAATGTATTGAGCGCCTTACACGAATATGTGAAAAATCACAGTGCTGGATAATTAGTAAAGAATATTGAAGGGGTTTCCTATTTCAAGATGGGTTTCTTTTGTTTTTCTCAGTATTTATTGGTAGAGAAGGATAAAACATAAATCACCTTAATACAAGGTAGGCAGTAAGGGCCATAATTTAGAGATAGAAGTTTGCTGAATTACGAGACAAGGCATTTGTGATTGAGTTTATTGGCCTTTCTCCCCTTCTCCCTTCTTACCTGCCTTCCTTTCTCCCTCCTTCCATCCCTCTCACACTTCCTGTGGGCTGTTTAATAGGATTTCAGTAACTGGTCAGCTAAGTTATATGTCTGTATTTCCTAGGCTTTGTGCTAGGCTACAGAGGTACAGATTGGATTACCATAGCATCCATGCCTTTCATTCTAGTTGTGAAATGGAGAGGCATGTTTGGTTCAATGTGCTAAGTACTATGTTAAACAAAATGGAATGGGAGCCTGGAGGAGGAAGGGCATGTGTATCCTGGGACGTTCATCTTGGCAAGGAGTTACTGTACAAGAGACTTTGAAGCTGTTCCTTGAAGAATTAACATTTTTCTGGGTGAAGAATGGAGTTAGACATTTAGGCAATGAAAGTAGCATAAAGGGAGGTAATGAGGTTTGAAAAATTGCGTGTTGTGTTTGGGGGAATTTCCTGGAACAGAGCTAACTTAGCAGATATTTAAATAGAAAAGTAACTTGATTATATGTAGATTTGAAAAGTACTATAGTGGCCCTGAGACAATGGGTTGAAGGTGGGTGATGCTGGAGGTTAGTGGGCATTAAGTTGGTGCCATCAAACCACTGAACTGCCTCCTCAAACCCCTATGATGCATTTTAATTCTGGAGAATTCAGGAATTTCTCTCAATCTCTGTCTTACACTGACTTGATATCATGCATCATTACGATCTTCTTTCCTTAAAAAAAAAATCCTTGGGGAAGCTGGGATGGCTCAGTGGTTAAGTGCTCACTTTGGTTAAGTGCTCACTTTGCAGCCTCATGGACCGATGATCGAATCCCGGCCCCGACCTGTGCGGACCCATATGCTGAACTGGGGAGTGCTCCCAGTTTGGTTCTCACCAGGGTGAGACACCGGCCCAGTTCCTGTCCTGTGCAGCCCCGCTCCCACCTGTGGAATGAAACTATGTGGAAAAACCAATGATGTGCAACTATGGAGACTGTTCTTGGCCCTCCCCCGTCTCTCTGTCTCTGACTGTCTCTCTCTCTCTCTCTCTCTCTCTGTCAAAAAACAAAACAAAACAAAAATCCTTATTTTGGGGAAGTGAAAGGATACAGGAAATGAAGCCAGAAGATTTGACTTCAAATCCAAATCTCTCACTGACTAGATCTAAGAGTTTGGACAAATCAGATATCTTTTATAAATATTCAAGTATAAAATGGAGGTAATAATTTTTATGGCACAATTTTTTAGTAAGTATTAGAGATCACAGAATTTAGCACAGTACCTGACATACAGTATTTCTATTATCTATTATTTTAATCTTCTATGTGATAAAATGTCACATTCTTTTGGCTTTCAGAAGCTGTTCCTGATAGGTAGGGCCAGTGTGCTAATGCTACAGGTTGCTTATCCTTCTCTCTGCTTACTGTGGTCATTTTAGTTTTTAGTAAAGTCTGAGTAAAGAACATATAGCACCTGGTAAAGTAAACCATCTTGAGCACATTCTATGGACATACAAAGTTCTGGGGAAGGTAGAAAACTGAGAGGTAAGGAATTTTTTTGTGGTAATTCAGATTATTGTCCTGAGCAGTTCAGTAAAACAGGAAATGAATGACTGTCTTTCACATGTTACATTAACAAACATATTAGTTTTATTCTATGTTACAAATGAAGGCTGAGCAATACGTGCTGTTAAGGTTTCTCAGATGTCTTCCGATGAACAAACAGAAGCTCAGAAAGTATAAATATTATCTGTAATTGATGAAGCATCAGTTCTTCTGACTTCAAGTTTATGAGCTTTTTCTTCATCATGTTATGTTGCCTCTTTCATGATAATTGTCTCTCGTTTGACCAATTATTTGATTTATGAGACTATGATATGTGTCGTGCTAGTCTTATTTTCCTATTTCAAGGATGAGTTTTGTCTTATTTTATTTTGTTTCTATCTAAATTTAAAGGTGTAGAGAGAAATTACACCAAGTTCAATTTACCAGTCTCCCAAAAGGAAGAAATACAGGTTTTTAATAAGCTTATATATTTTTTCTTTAATAGGTTTGTGAGAAATCCAGCAGTCCCAAATTGGTGGAACTGTTACTGAATGGAGGGTCCCGTGAACAAGATGTACGAAAAGCACTGACAATAAGCATTGGGAAAGGCAACAGCCAAACCATCAGCTTGCTCTTAAGGAGGCTTGGCCTGGATCTGGCTAATAATAGCATTTGCCTTGGAGGATTTTGTATAGGAAAAATCGAACCTTTGTGGCTTGCTCCTTTATTTCCAGATAAGACCTGTAATTCAAGAAAAGAAACAAGTAAGTATAGTATTAAAAGGAAGATTTGGTACAAATCATATTTTTAGTAGTAGTTTCTTAAGTCACTAATCTTTTAGTCAGTTTCATTCTAGTTTGGTGCAACTTAAGCCAAAAATGTGGTAGGGGTTTGGATATCTTTTTTTTTTTTTTTTTTGTCATGAAATACTTCAAAGTGATTATTATATTTAAGTTTTTTATGACCCAGCAAATAGTATATATTTATAAAGATAGAGCAAGACAGTGGGATCTTTCTAAGTGGTTGCATTTATTTTTGGTATATTTTATTTTTTATTATAAAATAATTCCTGCTCCCTTTAAATATATGGAGACAATCATAAAGAAGACAATAACAATAACTTATTTTATCTTTTATAGGTAATGTAGATTTTTCCTAGATTTTTTTTCATGTTTACATGTACATATGCGTTAAAATGTATACTCAGAACATATACACATATATACTTTCATTTTCAAGTTAATATACTGTTGGTCTGCAACCTTGGGAGCTTCCCAGGTGTAATTTGAAACTGACCCCCATACATAGAGCAAAAGAGAGACTGAAGAAAGAGGCAGACCACTGCAGATTGATGGGTGGCTGGCTTAATAAGCAAGAGAACTTAAATGTGTGTCTTGTGTTGGGCAGTCATAAGAAGGGTATATCTCCACATCCACCTGCCAGAATCTTAGAGGTTTATATAGAAGTTTGAATTGGATTCAGTCATGTATTAAGTCCAGATGTTTTCAACAACAACTTACCTCTTAAGCCTATGTTCATGGAACAGCTCCCATTATGGGCAGAACATACAGTCCAAGGACAAGGGAGGGGGTCAGAAGCCTTTGATCGCCTAGGTGAAGCTTATGGATTAACCAGTAGCCTTGTCCTCTTGATGACCTCCTCCAACATGTGTTTTGTATTTCAATTAAGGATGTATTCTCTTTATATTTCCAAGTTAATATATATTTTGTATATATTAAGTATGAGTATATTGAAGACAAGTTATGATCAAATTCTGTTAACATTTCTGTAAAAATGTTTTTTAATTTTTTTTGGCAGAGAGAGAGAGATACAGAGACAGAGAGAGAACTGAACTGGGGGCACTCCCCAGTTCAGCACGGGCTGGGGCCAGGATTCGATCCTGGGTCCCCAGTGCTACAAAGTGAGCGCTTAGCCCACTGGGCCACCCAGGCTTCCCCCAAAATGTGTTTTTAAAGCTGAGCTCATAGCTTTTCCTCCAATACCTTCCTCCCATGCCCACTTCTTTCAGCACAGTGATCATACTCCATGACTCCTCATCTTAAGGGCTTTGCAATTAATAGCATGTTTGCTTTACTGTTGTTTTTCTGATACACTCGTCTGACAAAACCCTATTCTTGGTCAGTCCAACAGTCTGTTCTTTCCTTCTTCATTGAGATAGCTGTATGCTGCTAAAGTATCCATCCAAGTAGATTGGTGCTTCTGTATATTCAGTGCCTCCAACCTTCTAGTGGGAACTAGAAGATCCCATCAGGATGAATTTCACTCAATTTCTTAAATGCTTCATATACTTTCACTTTCAGGCTTTTCCCAGTGTTACTCTCTGTCCTAACTCCCTTACCTTCTCTCTTCATCTGTCTGTTTCTTCATTCTCCCTGCCTCAGCACTGTATCACTTTTTACAAGAAAACGTATCTGCCCCCATGAAATCTAGGTGGGAGGTTCTCCTTTATATTCTTAGAATACTTTATTTCTTATTTGTACTAACACTTATCATATATAATTGTATTTTTCCTTTTTATAATCTACCTTTTGGTAGGTTATATTCATCATGAAGTCAATGTCAATTTTGTCCATTGTCATAAAAACATCTATACTAGTTTTGCATAGGGTAGGTGCACATTAAATATTTATACTATTAGAAAAAATATTTGGTAATAGATTATATTGATAAGCGTATGTGGAAATAGGCACTTTACATTATTGATATAAATTTAAATTATCCTGATTTGAGGACAATTTGGCAATATACATTAATATTTTAATGAGCATACATATGTTTTTTATCAAACAGTATGCTAATAGGAATCCATGATATAAAGATTCTCAATGTGCATAATAAGTATTTACAAAGATGCACATTAAAATATTTATAATAGTAAAGAATGAGGAAAAAAATCATAAATATTCCCCAAAAGGAATTATTCATATTAATGATGTTATATTCGTGCAGTGGAATGCTTTGCAATCATTGAGGGGAAAAAACAAAAACATCTAAGAAATCTAAATGTTTGAATATGGGTTGTATTTTTAAGTGCCAAAAAAGTATAGAACAGTGTTTTTAGTATACTAATATTGATGAGCACACAATTGGGATATTGTATTTATAAATGTTTGAATATGAAAAGAACCTATCAGGAATAAAATCCAGACATGGGCTGCCTGGTTGTGTCTGGGGACTTTGGAAACTAATGAATATTTCATCATGAGATCTGGTGTTTCATGACTTCAACCAATCTCATGCCAACAACCTGCTTACTTTAACCTTTGATTTCCGCACAAAGGAATTGGGGGCTCACTGGAAAGAAATGAAGGGAGATTAACCATTTACTGTATTCCCCTTGTTCTATATAAAGTTTCTTTTCTTTCTTTTTTTTAACCTGATAATTCTCTCCTAATTTTAAAAGTATAATAATGTTATGTGATTGATTGGAGGGTATAGTCATGATTTTATAGTCATGCAGTTAGTCTGAGTAAAGAACATTTTGGTTTCATAGCTTTGAAACATTTTTCAGATACTCTAGATTGTCATGTACACATGTAAGAATATGAACTACAAGAGTAATATTTGAAGAAATTTTCCAGGCTATATGTAGAACAATGAGGACTCTGCTAACTTGTTTTTTCATAATAGAGCATAATATAAAATGCAGTGAAATGAAAAGGATGTTAATTTTGAAATTTCCCATCATTTCCTAATGGAATGAATCACTTAGCAAATAGTTTGTAAAAATAAGCATATCATTTATTGAGCATCTTTTATATTCTGTACACTGTGCTAAACATTTTATATACATCATTTTATTTAATCTGTTCTGTATTCCTATAATGTGTGTATTGTCATCTTCACTTCCCCAGGACACTCAGGGAGCTCATATAACTTGCAAGTGGAATTACTATGATTTGGGCACATGTCTGTCTGGTTTCTAAGCCCAGACCCTTTCCTGGATTGTTAGTTTTATAAATTTTCATTTTTTCACCTACACCCAGTTTTTATGTAAATTACTGTAACTTTTTGAATATTAAAATTTACTGTCAAATAAACAATATCACAATTGTAAAATGATGGGAAATAAGAATAAATAATTCTCTAGCAGTATAAGAATATAAAACTTTGGTATGATACATGTTTATATTTGTTTAAAATTGATTTCTAAGTTACTATATATATCTTTTTTATTTTTAGATCTAGGATCCACCCTAGCAAGAATGGTGCTCAGATATCAGAGGAAAAGTTCTGTGGAAGAAGGAGTAGCATCAGGCAGCAATGGGAATCTTTCTGAAGAATTAATTGAGAAATTTGATGAATGGACCTTCATTCCTGACTCTTACATGGACAGTGTGTTTGGTCAAAGTGATGATCTAGATAGTGAAGGTACTTAATATATTTAAAAAAAAAAATGTTACCTTTGTGTTTTAAAATCTTTACACACTGACATTGAACAATACAAATTGAGACAAAAATCTGATTTAGTTCATTTGGAAGAACTTGAGAGAAAATGTGTTCACTATTGGAAATAATGCTTATATCCTTTTGTGGCTTGTGTAAGCCCCTCACCCTATTAAAGGTAGTGTTGTTGACCTTTCAGGATTATTTATAGGTATTAGAGAAAATGTAAACTGTCTGGGAGAGTGCTTGATAAATAGGAAGTACTTAATGAAATATATCTATGCATATATTTACTTTTGTTAAAATTAAAAATAATAATATTTTAACAATTCACTTGAGATAACTTTTAAAAACTGACAAAGCAAGATATATAATGACAGTAATTTTAGCTGACATATTTAATACAATAGAGTTTGGGAAAAAATTGGGTGAGGTATCTCTAATTGGCATAGTATGGTTAAAACCTTTGGCTGATAGACTAAAGGCATTTGAAAGGGCAAAAAGTAGGGTTATTCCAAAATCTTATGTCTCAAGTTTAAGTATTTTTTAAAACCAACTTTATTGAGATTTAATTCATATGAAATAAAATGTACCAATTTAATTACATATTTTAATGTATTTTTTTTTGTAATCATCATCACTGTCAAGTTATGCAACATTTCTATCATCCAAAAAAATTCCTTTATGTCTTTCCACAAAAAAATTTCCTCAGCCTTGGTCTGTGGCAACCATTGATCTGCTTTCTTTCACTGTATTTTAAATTAGCATTTTCTCAAACTGCATATAAATGGAATCATACAGTATGTCTTCTTTTATGTCTGGCTGTTTTCCAAAGTAGTTGTACTGGATTATACTTCCACCAGCAATATATGAAAATTCTTGTTGCTCTACAATCTCATCACAACACAACACTTGGTATTGTAAGTCAATTTAATTTTAGCCATTCTAATGAAGGCTTAGTTCTAGCTCATTTGGGTAGAATTTTTATTTCCCTAATGACTATTGATATTGAGAATATTTTCATGTTCTTATTGGCCATTCATTATTTTCTTTGTAAAGTTTATGCTTAAATCTTTTGCTAACTTTTAATTGTGCTGTCTTATTATTTTATTATGGGTTCTAGTAGAAGTCTTTTACAGATATTTTCTATTAGTTATAGCTTATCTTTTCATTTTATTGTTAATTTTCAAGAAGAAGAGCTTTTAAATTTTGATAAAGTACAGTTTTTAAGTTTCTTCTTTTATGATTTGTATTTTTTCTATCCAAGAAATCCTTTTCTATCCCAAATTTGTGAATATTTTCTTCTATGTTTTCTCATGAAAGTATTAAAATCTTAGCTTTTACATTGATAGCTACAACCCACTTTAAATTAGTTTTTCTGTATGGTATCAATGAAGGATTGACATTTACTTTTTCCATATAGACATCCAGCTATTTTAATATCACTTACTGAATATGCTCTATTTCCTCATTGAATCAATGGCATATTTGTCCAGTTTAATTGACCATATATTGGGGAAGCCGGGATGGCTCAGTGGGTTAAGTGCTCACTTTACAGCGCTGGGGACCGGGGATTAAATCCTGGCCCCGGACCGTGCGGAACCATATGCTGAACTGGGAGCTCCCCTAGTTCAGTTCTCTCTCTCTCCCTCTCTCTCTCTCTCTCTCTCTCTCTCTCTCTCTCTCTCTCTCTCTCTCTCTCTCTCTCTCTCTCTCTCTCTCTCTCTCTCTCTCTCTCTCTCTCTCTCTGTCATAAATAAATAAATAAATAAATAAATTGACCATATATGTAGTGAAGTTCTCTGGTGATGCTGTTTTTCAAAATTGTTCTCATTAAGCTAGGTTCTTTGCATTTCCGTATTCATTTTGAATCAGGTAAAGGTAACTCATTTTATGCTTGGATTTTTACTAGGATTTAAATATATATATATACATTTAATGTAGAATTAATGTATAAATACTATATTATTATACCATATAGAATTAATATAATAATTTATTTTAAATCTACTTGGGGTGATGAATTTCTTAGTAATATAAGTATTCTTATATATAAATCTGTTATATTTCCATTTATTTGTCATTTAAAATCTTTTACCAATGTTTTGTATCGCATATTTTATTTTTGTATTGCATGTTTTTGATGCCATTTTAATAGTATTGTATTCGAAAATCAATTTCATTAATTTTCCTCTATTGTTTGTCCATTTTCCTCTTCATTGACTTTTTTATTGTTTTGAGAGAAGATGAGAGAGAAAGAAAGAGAGAGACAGAGACAGAGAGAGAGGAGTGGGGAGGGCACCGAGCAGTCTCCATAGTTTTACAATATTAATTGTGGTGTGATTTTATGGCCCCACAGAGGTAGATAATGGAGCCTTGCAGGGCAGGACCTGAACTGGGGGCCTCCCGAATGGAAGTTGAGAACTTTAACCACTAAGCCATCTTGGCGGTTACCATTTGCACTGCAGTGCAGCATGTGGGTTTGCACAGGTAGGGTCAGGATTCAATCCCTGGACCTTGTGGTTGCAAGGCAAGTGCTCAACCTGATGAGCTATCACAGCATCCCCTTATTTTTGCATTTTGATTTTATTTGGCTCTTCTTTTTATAGATTCTTAACATGAAAGCTTAGAACACTGATTTTCTGATCTTTCTTGCTTTATTGTATAAACAAGGCCTGGGCAGACTTTTACAGAGCAAGGGCTACTTCTTATTTTCTCCAAGTCTTATAGTCCATCAGCTATTTATTTTCACTTGCTTCAATAATACGGCCACCTTAACTGTGAAGAGCTGATTCTTGCTTCTAGCAGCTGTACGTGTGCATGGGAAAAATGTGTGTCTTTTATGTTTAGCTGCCTAGTCGCTGGGTCCTGGTGTAATGTGGCCTCTAGTACAACACATTTTTCTTAATTTAAGCAGTCACCCCAAGATTGCTTGGCGGTCCACTGGTGAACTCTGATGGGCAGAGACAGAGAGAGAGAAGGGGGAGGGCCCAGAACAGTCTCCATAATTGCACATCATTGGTTTTTCCACATATTTTCATTCCACAGGTGGGGGCGCAGGGCTGCACAGGGCAGGAACTGGGCTGGGGTCTCGCCCCAGTGAGAACTGAACTGGTGGCACGCTCCAGTTCAGCATATGAGTTCGCACTGTCCGGGACCGGGACCGGGATTCAATCCTTGGTCCCCGGGGCTGCAAAGTGAGCACTTAACAACTGAGTCATCCCGGCTTCCCCTAATTAATTTTTTTTTTTTTATGATTTACCCCCTTTATATTGATCCAGGTTTGCATCTAGTATTATTTCCTTCCTCCTGAAGGACTCCCTTTTACATTTCTTGAAGTGCAGATCTGTGGGAAACCATTATGCAGATTGCTGGAGTTCTTTTTTCATGACTCTACCCCAGAACTCCCAGCTAAGTTAGTTTCTATGTATTTTGATTTTTATCTCCCCATCTCAGGAAAGTCATTGAGCTTTGGTTAAATTCCTTCTTCCTGTGCTTCTGGGCCTCAAGTTGCCTCCCGCAGAAAGCCAGGGTGATTTTAAGGCTTACATAATTTGTTTTCCATTTTTCAGTGAAATCACGCTCCTTGACTATCTGTTGCCCATTGCCTGAAACCAGTTGTTTAAAATATTTAGTCCAATTTTTTAGTTGTTTGTGAGAGTTGGTTAAGGTTGGTGCTTGTTATATCATCATGGCTGAAAGAAAATTATTCTTAAGTATTTTTAAATAAAGGAAAACATTAGAAATGCTAGCATAAACATAATTATAAAATGTATATATTGCATGTACGAATGGTATGCTAATAAAACTTTTACAATCATAAAGTGGAGTAATTATGAAAATGCAACAATGATAAGGATATGTAAATGTAACTAAATTGTGTTTATCTTATTAAAATGCATAAGCGTAAAGTAATTTAAACTTTAAGATAAATGAAATTTTAATAATGAACCAAGTATTTGTAGCAATTTTAAGATTTATATATGATGTTGTAAAGTTGATTTTGTATATGTAGATTTTTATAATAATAATTATTAAATTTATTGGAGTGACATTGGTTAGTAAAGTTACATAGGTTCAAGTTCTACAATACATCATCTATGTGTTGCAATGTGAGTTCATCACCCTATAATTTGTTTTGACACAAAATTATATGTGCTCCTAAAGTAAAGATTGGTGGAATTTAATCTCATAATTTTTCAGTAATGCCTCTACGTTATTTGTCATTAGTAATATGATTTATTTATTGATCCTTATTTTTTAGAAAATCTATAATTTTAAAAGTGGCTCTCATCTCTTTTCTCTCAAAACATTATTGCCAGCTAAAGTCAGCATATTTATTTAATATCATTTTATAAATAAAACCATAATATCTGAAATTCAAATAGAGATGTATGTAAGATTGCTGAATGTTAAATGATTTAAAGTGTGATTTCAATATTTAACACAGGATTTGAGAATATTCTAAGAAAATTTCAGAGAAACAAAAAATAACATGTATCAGATTTGTTTATAAACTTCTCTGATTCTTGTATATGAATGTATTTATTATATTATAGCATGTGTAGCTATTTTTTTACTTGGCTCCTTCCTACTGTACTCATATGAGGCATGGATTAGTTTTTCTGCTTATCTTTATCTAACACTTACTCAGTGTCTAGTCTATGAAAACTATTCAGTAAATATATATGGATGAAGAAAAATGAAGCTGAATATTAAAAATGAAAAGCTAACATAGTTCATTATTTCTATTTTAAAGTTGTTACAACAGGAATTGTGCAATTTTCATTAATGAAAATGTGTTTAATCTTTTATGATTGAACTCTGATGCTAATGTCTTATGATTGAGTCAGTGTTTCTTGTTTTTATTTTGTCATTTAAAAATAGGAAGTGAAGGCTCATTTCTTGTGAAAAAGAAATCAAGTTCAATTAGCGTAGGAGAATTTTACAGAGATCCTGCCTTGCAGCGCTGCTCAGCGAATTTGCAAAGATATTCCAATTCTTTGGTAAGTTAAATTGTAATTATGTTGTGTGTTTTGTTACTGATGTTTTCTTGATGACTGAAATCATGTACCAAAGCCAAGAGCTATTAGTGCAGAAATTCCCTGACGTATGAAAACTTTATATACAAAACACATACAGAGACACACACACATACAACTTTAAACTTACATGTGTAGATTTTGAATACGTTTGGGACTTATAAGTATTAAGTACACTTTAAAATGACTTTATCTTTTTTTTTCTTTTAAGAGCCTCATGTCTATGGTGCCCAGGCTAGGCCTTTGTCTTATGGTGGGTCTCGTCCCATGACTATTTTAGCTAGAAATCTTATAGTGATTCGTAACGAAAGCAGATAGGAAGTGATCTCTTCACTCCAAAAAATGATAGTGATTTTATTATAAATGTCTATTTGTTTAATAGGGACCCATTTTTGATCATGAAGATTTACTGAAGAGAAAAAGAAAAATATTGTCCTCAGATGATTCACTCAGTAAGTATTTGAAAGCAATCATAAGTAAATAGATATTTTGAGCGGAATATAGTACTTGTTAATTTTGTTTTGATTGTTCAAATTCTCTTGGTGACAATTTCATCTCACGGAAGCTTCAAATTATATTTACCTAATTATTTCACAGACTAGAAAAAATGAAATATAGTTATATTATAGATTTAAAAATTTACCTTATACGATGTTATGTAGGATACTTTTATATTTTCTACTATTTTTTTGAAATGTAAGTAATACTGACATCAATGCTACTAATAGGTTTATTGTTTTTTTGTACTGCTAATAACACCTGATTAAGTATTTATCTTTTACTGTCTATATTTACCACTAGAATGCAGGTTCAATGGTTTGGTTTTCTACTGAGTCTTCAGTTCCTTGAAGAGAATCTGACACTAGTAGTTGATCAATAAACATTTATCAAGTTAAATTATTTATATGTCCATTGTTTGTTTGTTTTTAACAGAAGGGTCCTCAAAACTTCCATCTCATATGAAACATTCAGACAGCATTTCTTCCCTGGCTTCTGAGAGAGAATATATTACATCGTTAGACCTTTCAGCAAATGAACTAAGAGATATTGATGCCCTAAGCCAGAAATGCTGTATCAGTGGTCATTTGGAGCACCTTGAAAAGCTGGAGCTTCACCAGAATGCACTCACAAGCTTTCCACCACAACTGTGTGAAGTAAATTTAATTTATCCTTATAACTCGGGATATTTGAAGAGCTTTTGCATTTATGTCTAACTTGCAGGGTTCAATCTTTAAAAATAAGTCCCTAGTTTTGTGTCATTGGACAAGAATTCCCCCATTTTTCTGTTTTTCATACAAAAATCTGTGTGATGTTCAGGAACATCTTTGAGGACAGACATGGAAAATGGAGATCTGATTAAAGAGGCATTATAGGATCTGTCCTGATGGTACATGTTAAAATTGCTCACTTTTATATGCTCATTAGTTCTTCAGTTATTCAATATTTAATTTAAGTAAAACAGTTTAAACTGTTTAAATTAGGTAGCCTAGAATTAGACCTGGTTTGGTGATATAGGCTCTGACACAGCTAATAACAGTGTGACAATAAGAACATGTTGCTCTCATGGCTTTAAGCCTTCATTTCTTCATCTGCAAAATGCAGAGGCTCTACTAAGCTATTCCTAAAGCATTTAAAATGATAATGTCACTTAAAAGTTGATTTTTTGCTCAAACTTTCCACTTGATAAAAAAGGTGTAAAATAGTCTATTGATAGGGTAGTCCTATGAATATTGATTTTGTTAATCATTTTTATAGACTATGAATCAGAAGTCAAAGAAGTTATACCAAAATTAAAATGATCTTCATTCAAATGTTTAAATTATTAAACTGACTGCTTTGAGCTATGAGGTTTGATAGAGCATATACTTTTTTTAAAACTAGTTTTGTAGCACATACATTGTTCCTTTTAAATCCTATAAAATTTACCATAATTTTTAGACATTTTAAAAGCAACCTTGCATTGATTTTTCAATATATTTAAGTGGTGTCTTTCTCCTAAAGCTTGTCTATCTGGAGAGAGAGAGGAAAGGTGACCCCACCCCCGTCCATGTCTGAAATGTATCTCCTCTCCTCCTCATCTTTGCCTGACTAAATTCTCCAAGTCATAGGATCTATTTTAAATGTTACTTCCTTACCCTCTGCTTTCCTTCTTCTTCCCCTTTTCCCCGTAAGACTAGGTTGGTTACCCACCTGGCTTATACTTTCATTTCACCCAATAAACTGCTTCAGAATAAGAACTCTTTCAGGCTTGCTCATGTCTACATGTCTATCCCCATTGTCTAGTGAGGTCTGACAGATAGGAGGGGCCCAATAGATGATTATTGAATTAATTTGTGAACCACTTAATGACTGACACTTAGTAAACCTCCAATAAATATTTGTTAAAGAATAAGTAAAGGAGAACTAGAATTTAGCCTAATTAAAACAAAGAATTTGAAGAGAGTATGGCAAGGTGAGATCCATTAAGGCATTCAGTGACTGGATCAGCTCAGAATCTTCTCTTAAGGAAATTTCAAATTGACACTCTTACGTGGCACTTTTTGTTACTGCTTAATTATGTCTCTTTACAAAACCTTCCTGATTAAACCTTGGGACTAAATAATTAAAAAATTGTTTTTTATGAATAACCTGGTAGGATCTGAAAGAATGGCAGAAAGTTTGAAACAACTTCTGGGGCAGATTTACTAATAAGCCTTTATAATCACATCAAACTCTTTAGAATTCCATTTGAGGAGACGTATATTGATATATAAAGTGGAGCATAGAGAAGTTATTGTTTTTGGTATTTAGACCTTTGACAATAATTCATGCCAAAGAGGAAAAAAAATGACATAATATGTAAATGGAAGGTTTGCTATTGCCATAGTAAAATTAGAAATTGGTTGCAAATAGAAAATAGAGATGGAAACAGAAAGTTTCATAAAAAGAAGTGGTTCTAAAATGATATGTGTTATATATGGTGATTACTGTTATGATTCAATCTTATTCTTATTAAAATGTATAACAATTTGAAAAGCTAGTATTGAAAAATATATATCCAGTATTATGTTGTGCTGATTATTCATTACATCATTAGTTCATATACTTATTGAGGCCTATTCTACTTCTACTTCTACTTCCACTACCTGTTGCTGGAATACTTTAGAAAAAAAACGAAGTAAATTCTAGGCTTTATTTTTGTGACCCTGCTTTTGACAGTCTACCTACTATATTTTTCCTGGTTTACACCTTTTATAGTAGAAATGTTTAGACTAATCAGTATACTGAATTTCTCTTGTGGACTGTGTTTTCAATTTTTTAGAAATTTCTTAGTGGTTCTAGATAGCAGAGGTATGGGATGCAGAAATTTTAGCTAAAGTTAAGTTTCTCAGGTGGTTCATTTGAGAATTTTAAAATATTTTTTTTCCAGACTCTGAAGTGTTTGAAACATTTGGACTTGCACAGTAATAAATTTACATCATTTCCCTCCTACCTGTTGAAAATGAATTGTATTGCCAATCTTGATATCTCTCGAAATGACATTGGGCCCGCAGTAGTTTTTGATCATGCAGTGAAGTGTCCGACCTTGAAACAATTTAACCTGTCATATAATCAGCTGTCTTCTGTTCCTGAGAACCTCTGTGACGTGGTGGAGAAACTGGAGCAGCTCATTTTAGAAGGGTAAGACTGGGGTTCATTAAAGACGAAAGGGTTGCCTTACACTGGCTTTGTAAGGTTGATGAAATATGCTGACATAATTTCTATAGTAATAAGTTTTAAACAATAATATGACAAAAGACTGAGGCAACTAATAGTGCAGCTTCTATGAACTGACATATTTTCACAACTAATTTTAAAATTAGTAAATCTGCTTTGATGTTCTTGGAATGCAAATTGTTTTAGTTTTTTTCCTTAAAGCACATGAATTTATGCAATTTAATCCTCCTTTTGTCTTTATGATTAGAAATAAAATATCAGGATTATGTTTCCCCCTGAACCTGAAGGAACTAAAGATTTTAAACCTTAGTAAAAACCACATTTCATCTCTATCAGAGGACTTTCTTCAAGCTTGTCCTAAAGTGGAGAATTTCAGTGCCAGAATGAATTTTCTTGGTAAGTGGTCTGTATGAATCTTCTTACTAGTCCTTCAGAGTATAGTGGGATGAGTCATATCTATGCATTATTTAGGTGGTTATGTGCAGATGTTATTTCAGTGTAAGTATTATGTTAAAGTTTCAAATAAAAGTTAGCAGGTTAGTGATAAAAAGAAGTAAGATGTCAAGCCATGAATACATGGAGGAAACTTAAATGCATGTTGCTAAGTGAAAGAAGCCAATCTGAAAAGGCTACATGCTTACTATATGAATCCAACTATCGGTTATTCTGGAAAAGGCAAAACTATGGGGTGAGTAAAACAACCAGTGTTTGCCAGTAGTTTGGAGGGAGGAAGGCAGTGATGAATAGGTGGAGAACAGAGGTTTTAGGACAGTGAAACTATTCTGTATAATGTTGTAATGTGGGCATATGTCATTCATTATACATTTGTCAAGACCAGTAGAATGTACAACACAAAGAATGAATTCTGGTGTAAACTATGGACTTTACTTTTTAGTAATGTATTGATATCAGCTCATCAATGAAAATAAATATACTGAACTATGCAAATAGTTCATAAATATGGAAAAAATGTGTGCTTGTGGGGTGGTGGTGATAAGGTGAGAAGGATATGGAGGAAAACTTGGTACTTTCCACTCAATATTTCTATAAACATAAAGTGCTAAAAAAAAGTATTTTTAAATATTAAAAAATTAAAAATTTTAATATTAAAATTTTTAAATTAAAACTAATTTCAGCAGGTTATTGTTTACATAGACCAAAATGACAATATCTTGGGCTACAAAAAGTCATTTCCTATAGTTCTTCTTAATCTAATAAGCCAAAAATGCATATGACTGCCTGACTTGGTTGAAGTAGGAATACTGAGTTTCCTATTGAAGTTTACTCAGAAAGTTTTGCACCTAATTACTATTATTAAGAATTAATCACATAACGGTTTTCAA
>PVKE010009741.1:0-44027 GCA_004027555.1 Craseonycteris thonglongyai | reverse complement strand
AAGCTCAAGGCTTCAGCTGCCTCTGGGGAGCATTTGGGAGCTTCAGTTCCCTGTAGCCCTTTGAACTACAAAGGAGCACATAATTCCCATCCCACCAGAACTAGCTCTGGGGAAACCTGCTGGGTAAGGAAGGCATTTTAATAAAACATTTTCAGGGTTGACTTCTGGAACTGGCCTATGAGGGAACTTGGGCAGGAATGGGGTGGGGGTGGGAATGATTTCATATGCATATATGAGAGCTGTCCCAAAAGTATCCAGCCATGTAATATAAAAATAGAGGCATTTATGGCTGGATTTTTTCCTAGACAGTCATTGTAAAACTGCACATTGTAAAGTACCGGTCAAAGGGCTGGTGACTATCGATGGTGAGAATTCAGGACACAGAAAGAGACGTAACTGGTCTTCAGCCTTCCCAAGCATACCTCAACACCTGGTCTTGAGCCCAGGGATGAGGACACTGAAAAGCAAAAGATGAATAGGGAGGTGTATGTTTTGGTTTCTGTTCTTTTTTGTTTGTTTTTAGCAAGGCTGATCTGGGAGGAATGTGCCACAGGCCTCTCAATTCTTCTGGAGGCTGGAGGTTGAGGGTACATGTATACTCTGTATGGTAAGAGATGTAAGACTCTATGTATTTGTCAAAATTCATAGAAGTTTACATCACAAAGAATGAACTATAGTATGTCAAATGTTTTGATTGACCAGGATGTAGGAAGAACCCTAAATGGACTAGGAACTGTAGCAAATAAATCGAACTGTATTACAAGCACTTGGCATGACACTGAAGGAGGTGGGAATGGAAAGAACAAACCTAATTAACTTTGCAAAACAGTAATTTGACTGAATGATGTGAAGCTAAAATTTAAAAGAACTGTATACAAACAATGTACTTAACTTAGTAAATTTGTTTCTCACATGGATATGGACTCATAATTCAGAAACTATTTCTGTGTCTGCTGCAGTTAGACGAGTTAATACATATTGCAAACAAGAGCCGGTTTTCTTGCTGTCTGTAGTAGAAAGAAGTGAAATATAAGGAAAGAGAGAAGGCCAGAACATATTCTGTAGCACTGGATTGGAATGGTCAGCATCAATAGGAGCTTGCAGTTTTTAGTCATATAGATACAGAAATAAATTTAGATCTGTTTGTATACATAGGTTAGTATAGAAGGGCTGTCCAGGAAAAAATCTAGCTATTGTCAATATAATGAGAATAGTTACATGGCTGGATACTTTCTAGACAGTCCTTGTGCATACATATATTCTGAAGCTCTGTCCATTGAGAGAGACTAGAAGTAGTGACACCCCAGCAGCAATGAGCATGACTACCTCACAGATCTTGGTTTCTAATACCATTATCTAATAAAAGGAACCAGTCTTTTCCAGGGATATGGTTTGTTGTAAGGCTGGAACAGAAAATGTATAAAATGAGGCTCTCCTTTCTTGCAGTGGCAGAATATAAGGCAATGCTCTAAAACAAGCTTGTCCAACCGGTTGCCCGGGCTGCATGTGGCCCACGAGAGCTTTGAATGTGACCCAACAGAAATTCATGAATTTTCTTAAAACATTATGAGATTTTTTGCACTTTTTGTTTTGTTTGGTTTGGTTTAGCTTATCAGCTATCATTAGTGTTAGCATATTTTATGTGTGGGCCAAGACAATTCTTCTTCTTTCACTATGGCCCAAGGGAGCCATAAGGTTGGACACATCTGCTCTAAAAAGGATAGGGGCATACTGAAAGGGCACAGGAGACAAACTGAAAAGATTCTCAAAGGTCAGAGCTAAAAACATTCACAAAAGAAAAAAATAGAGACGGATTATAACCATAAAATAAGCATCCACGAGGCCTACTAATATAATTAAGTATTTAAGTAAATATATGAATGGAAGAGAAGAGACAGCTCTTCCTTAGAGAAGAATCCCAATTAATAAATGAAGAAGTAATGAGGGAAATAGAGAATCACCATTAGAATATCACAATAAATGATTGTAGGGAAGATCTACTGATGATTACTAAAATTATTGGGTGAAATTTTGAGGAGAAACACAATTATTTGCATTTGAAAGAACCTCATCCAAAAATGTATATTAATTATAAAGGAGAAAATATTAACATTAGAGTGGAGAAACCTACCAGGCACCTCTTTTACAAAGTGATCAAGATGAACATAACCCATGAAATGTTGACATCATATATTCTTTGATAAGATATAATGGGAAGGACACATAACCTTTGTATTAATCTTGCCCAAAATATATAACTTCCATCTAATCATGAGAAAATGTTCAACACTATCAAACTGATGAATGTTCTACAAAATAACTGACCAATACTCTTCTGAAGTGTCAATTTCATCACCTGTCACAGGTCAGAGGAGACCATGGAGACATGACAATTAAATGCAATATTAGATCCGGAAGAGGATCCTGAAACAGGAAAAGGAAGTAAATAGGAAAACTGGAGAAATTTGAATAAAGTCTGTGGTTTAGTTAAAAGTGTTATACCAATGTTGATTTCTTAGTTTTAGTATTTTTGCTATGGTTATTCAAAATATTAACATTAAGAGAAGCTGTGTGGAGGATATAAGGTAACTCTCAGTGCTATTTGTACAGCTTTTCTGTAAGTCTCAAATTCTTTCAAAACAAAAAGTTCTAAAAACTACCACAAAATGTACCAGAATATGAGGTGTAGATATCTTTGGGAAGTGAAAATATAGATGATTTTTATTTTCTCTGTCATACTTTGCTGTTTCCTAAAATCTCTAGAATAAGCACATGTATTCAGCAAAAAATGAAAATATTTTCATTTTAGGTCAGAAAATTCCTTATGCATGACTTTGGTTGTGGAAAAAACTAACAAATTGGCTTTTATTTTTATAAGATAATGCAAAATTTTATATCATGTAACTGTTAGAAAGTATCTATAAGCCTTTAAAAGAAATTCGGCTTTTGATAGGAGAAATACCATCACAGTTAATGCTGTTTTTTGTATAGAAACTTCAATTGTCATTGAGTCATTCCTTATGATTAATTACAAGCAGACAACTTACCTACCATTTTTGAGAGGTGAAATGGTTCCAGATAATATGAGTGTATGTGCAAAATGCTGCTTTCTCTTGAAAAGTTGAAGAATGTCATGATACTATCTTTTAATATTATTCTTAACCATATGCCATATATGAATGTTCAGTTTTCAAAGTAGTATGAGTCTACAAAATATTTAGTTTTCAAAGTAGTATGAGTCTTGTTGAAGAAAAACTTAGATCTTTCTTGGAAATTTTGGAAGGCACTGTAGGATTTCATTGTTCTGACATGTTTTTATATAAGATTGTGGTTGTGATAGATGGGACTGAAAGAAGTCTGATTCCTTTTAGGCTCTGAGCAAATTCCAAGGAAGAACCAAAAGTAGCAGAAACAGACTTCAAGCGTTGTCATTATTTGGAACCTCAGGGATCCAGTGTGAAAAAAACCTACATCTTGGTTTCTAAGTAACTTAAACATTTTGTTTGAAGTTGAAATAATATAATTTCAAGAGAGTTGCAGAAAAACTGAGCAATCAGTGAATATAACAGACGGCTTGTGTGATAGAAAACCCAAATCATTCTTTTAACCTTTCCCCTCTTACATCCGGAACCATTTTTCGCTTTTGAAAAAAAGTTAAGTTTTTACTTTTGAAAATAGAGTAAATATGAAAAGATTATTTTGAGAGCTTTACTAAACAGGATATATTTGAAAGGTACCTACTTATGGCATACATATATATTATGTTCGCATTAAGTTGTGTAATGACAATTTAAAAAATTTTAAATAAGAATGCTTTGATGCTATCAGCTTTATTTATCTTCTAGTCAAGCTGGATGTGAGCAGGACCCTGGAACAAGTTTTCTAGGTAACTGTAAACAGAAAAAAATAATTTTATTGCAATTCAAGAAATAAGGATTGATTTTACATTAAAGTGTTTTTGGTTTGTTTGTTTAATATTTTATCTTGTCTTGATCATTTGTGATTAATAAGTGTCCTCATTTTATGTTGAACACTTGGATACATCAGTCTGATCTCCTATAGATCATCTTTGTCAAAGGATCTTGATATGTGATACAGATTTATTCAGTGATGGAACAATTTTCCTTTCCAAAGGAAAATATTTTCCTTTCAGTGACTTAGAATCTCCTGTACCATGTAAATTAGGACCGTACTTGGGATATTTCTTGCCCTTAATATGTGTCCCTCCTCATAAGTAAGAATTTTATGTATGTGAGTCAGAGAAGGCTGTTACAGTTATTGCATATTTTAAAGATGATTTTATTTGGATGATCACCTGTTTTCCTCAGAGCAGTTTTTCAGTAAAATTAATGAGACACAGAAAATGAACAAATGCCTCAAGGGTCACCAAACTGGAAACTTTTATAAGTAAGATATTTATTCAACTCAGCATGGGTAATTTAGCAACTTTGATTACCACTCTGTGAGATCAAGTAACTGAACTTTGATATTATCTTAAGAAGACTACATTGTTAAACTAATTATTTTAGTGAAAAATTAATATAGTACAGACAATTAACTATTAATTACACATTAGAAAGGCAAATATCAGACTTTATTTTTATTTGAACGTTTTAGAATTGATGACCTCTTCCAAGATTCCACATTTCTAGGTAATTGTATACAACATGATTTTTTCCCCCTTTTCTTTGAAAATGTCTCATCACTTTGGCTTAAATGATTATATCAACCCTAATAATGTATTTCCCCCAAGGCTTTTATTGGTTACTATTTTACTCACTAGATTTTATTCCATTGAAACTCACTACAACTGTTACCGCTGATCTGCAAAGCAGGATGATGACCTGAGTGGGAGTGGGTGGGAGTGGTTAAGGGAGTGGTGAGGGAGAAGAACTAGGTGTTCCGGAGGTATATTTATGTGCCATCTCATGAAGTCGGCCTCCATACCCTTGCATTTGCTATTTTCTGTGCCCAGCTGGCCTTCACCCCAAGATCTTTGCTCGGCTGGGTCTTCACCACTTGTTTTCTGATTCTTAGCTTCTCTGAGAAGCCTTCTCTGACAATTCTGTCGAAAGTGGTCTTCCCACTAACTCTCACTCTGATTACCCTATTTATTTACTTCTTTAGCAAACTATGGACTTAGCTTCTCTCATGCCTGCTTCATGCTTCATCGTATCCCTCCCTAATGCCTAGTGAAGTCCATGGCACATGGAGAGGCTAATTACATAATCTATTTAATGAAGAAATGAGTGGTCCCCTCAACAGTACTGTGATATAGTTCAAAGTATCCCCAGTTCACAGAAAGGGAAACAAAGCCATAGAGATTATATGACTTGCCATACAGCTAAAAATGAAGAAGCTGTAATTTCATCCTATGCATTTCTGACTCAAAGTTTTTTCTGTTCCATGAAAGCTTCAGTTAGTGGGCTTTTTAAGATCTTTGGGTAACTTAGTTTCTTAAAATTGTCGTAATATCATTAATCATTGTGTAAAAGATTGTTCTCATATATTAACCTTCAACATAATATAACTTTCTGCACTGACTACATTGCTAAATTGGGTAAAACTGAATTGAAGGGAAAAATAGCATTGCCTAATAAACATATAGTGTATTTTTGAAGGAATTCAATCTTCAAATCACAATGGGTTTTTAAAATCTGGTTTTAAATCCTAATTCTTTTGTCTTGCATGTTATCCATTTAAAAGTACATTTAATAATATACTATATTTTATGAATCAGGTAGATATAAATATATATCAAATTTCATTAAGTTTTTGTCTTCTGGTAGCGTTTTCAAAGATATGTTAATATTCATTATTCAGTGAATGTATAATGAAGTGAATATTTTCCCAGCAAAGCTCAAAGGAATAGTTATTTTATACTTAATATAATCAATAATGCTTGCCCACCAAATATTTGTCTTTCTTTCTAGGTATGAGGGTAGATTTTCCTTCTTGCCTTCTTAAGTTTGAGTGGCCATGAAATGGACTTTGACAGTGAAATATGAACGGGATGCCATATGTCACTTCTGGGCACAAACATAAAATGCTGTTTGCAGCATCCATTTTTCTTCCTTCAGTGATTATAAAGCACTGAAATGAGACCTCCTTCAATGTGGGCACTGGGGATAACACAGAGCGGGGCTCCCTAGCCAACCTGCAACGGGCGTGCAGCAAGAGCAAGAAATAGATAGGCATTTTAGGTCACTGAGAATCTTCTGTGGTTTGTTACAGTACCATAACCAAGCATTTCTTGCCTGCTGTGTGTATTTAAATACTTTAAAACAAACAAGCAAACTTGCTGTTAAGTACATTTCCTTGGAGTAACATTCACATGACAAAAGTGATTGAGAAGTAAACATGGTTGAGGTAGAGTCTAGGTAGTGATGTGGTCAAACGTACTTGAAATTCTCATTTATATTGTGGTTAGAATCCCATCATGCATCTGATGCCATGACATTTCTGCAGGAGCCAGATAAGGAAGAAAAAGCAGGAAACTGAGGATTTCAGCTACTGGGAAGAAACCAAGGAGCCAGATCAATGGAAAGTCACCAATCCCCCACCCCTAAAAAGATGAACACCCCTAGTCAGAACTTCCTTAGAGGGACTTACTCTCTGAGCTTGCCCACCCTTCACATTCAAGTGTGCATTTTTGCATCAATTAATCTCCTGTGCTTTCCTGGAAAAAAACAACAACAGGGGAAGCTGGGATGGCTCAGTGGGTTAAGCGCTCACTTTGCAGCCCTGGGGACCAAGGGTTGAATCCTGTCCCTGGCCCATGCGGACCCATGTGCGGACCCATGTACTGAATTGAGGAGTGCCCCCAGTTCGGTTCTCACTGGGGTGAGACCCTGGCCCAGCTCCTGCCCTGTGCAGCCCCACGCCCACCTGTGGAATGAAACTATGTGGAAAAACCAATGATGTGCAACTATGGAGACTGTTCTGGGCCCTCCCCCTTCTCTCTGTCTGACTCTGTATCTCTCTCTCTCTCTCTCTCTGTCAAAAACAATAAATAAATCTTAAAAAACAAACAAACAAACAAAAAACAACCCCAAAAAACAAACAGATCTAATTTTAACTTTACCACCAAACTACCTTTGTGTTCTTCAGCAATTCAATGTATATGATGATCTCTTAGTTTTATCATTCTTTTGAAATTGTGGTTTGGATCACATTGCCCCTAAAATCTTTTTCACAGCCATCAGCTATTTCTAAAGAATTATTTTACTATTTCTTGTGATAATAGAAGCAGGTAGGTGTCAGAATAATAATTTAAAATAAACTATTTAAGTCTTGTGGAGTAGCAATTTATTGTGGCTTTAATTTTTTTAAATGACATCTTTTTCTGAAGTTTTTGTGGTTTTAGACTGAAGAATTTTTAGATGTTGATATTGTACTGATTAAGCATTTATTATGTAAGAAGTAATATCAATCTCCCACATATTTTATAGTTCTCAACTTTTACATAGCAATTTATTTAGATAATGAGCTTCATTGGATACTGTTGAACTTGCAAACTTTTATCAAAATGTTATAAATGGCTTGATAAATGTTTGCAAGTTCAACAGTATCCAGTGAAGCTCATTATCTGAATGAGTTGCTATTAGAAGTTGAGAACTATAAAATATCTCTCCTAAACAGATGTCTACCAGTTATTTCTGCGTGCCAATTATTATTTATTTAAATTGTGATGGTAAAATAGTTACACCTATGCAGCGTAAAATAGTTACAAAAAAGTAGATAAGAGCAGTTGCATAGAAAGGAATTGTGCCAAGGTTTAATAGTTGCTGGAAGGTGATTAGGGTTAATTCAAAGGAGAGAGCCCAGGTTTTTCTTGAGATTGAATATTGGAGCCAATGAACAATTAATTCTTTTTTAATTAAAGAAAAAGCATATTCCCTTCTCTGTTAATACCTAGAATCACAAATGTATAAAGACAGACTGAGAATCCACTAATAATAAGGCATTTTTTCTATAAAAAAATAGAAGTCATTATTTTACAATATCCAGGCTTGTAGATTATGAAGGGGTAGCACTTTCCTATGTATCATCCCCTTAAAAACAAACTACTGAACCTAACAGTCTGCGGAACAAAAACTCTTCTATGTGACAAAAATCCTACTATGTTGCCAGTAGGAATCACGATCAATATTTTTATATTTGGGCCCTTTGGAAAGCAAACATTAATTTTATTGCACCTTCCTTTCATTTAAGGTTGGGAATGCTTTTATTCTCTTTTCATTATTAAAGTTTAAATTTCTCTTGACATGTAGATGTCCCTGAATTAGTGAGTAAAAGGAAATTTAAGAGCAATTGTAGTATATGTAGAATTAGAAGGCTTTTATGTGATAGAATATATACCCATATCTATATAATTCTTGCTTCCTTTTTCCCTCTCCCTGAGCAATGAGAAACCATTTGGAATAGCATCCAGTTTTCTTCTTCCAGAAATATAATGATGTGATGAAGCCTTTTAGATTACTTTAGCAAATACAAGTTAGTCTGTTTTATGTTTATGTATGACCCAGAAGGATGTTCAAATGACAAATTACCATCAGCATGTCCCTAATTAGCTGCTACTCATGACTCATAGGAAAGTAACATCAGTGTATAGACTAAAAAATATCATCAACATAATACTCCTAAGAAGTAAGTTACCTAGTTAAAAATGAAACACATCTTTGTAATAAGGATCTACTATCTGAAAGACAAATTGTACAATCCAGCCTGGTCAGATTTTGAGCTGAATATAGACTCATATGCTGCTATTATAGTCTGTATTACTGTCTGCATAGATGATGGGTTATGCAGTATGAAGACGAGTTAGAAATATTATATTTCTTAACAAATTAGTGGATTCACCCCACAATTCACAGAACTTTTTCCTTTTCTCCCAAAATGACAGATATATAAGATAAAAGACTGTGTGTCCATTTTGTGTGTCTTCTCTTAGGAATATTAAAATTACTTGAATATATGAACTTGTATCACGAGCGTCAAGGTGTTATCAGTCAGTTTCGTATATTAAGAAAATGGCTTTGGCTCACTTGAGTATAAAATGTATCTATCTGAAAGTTGTCCAGACCATTATTCTGGAAGGGAGGGGATAAAGAACAGAAAATGGGTCTGGACAAAGGAAGTTTGGCCGGAGAGTGAGAAGCACAGCCAGTTACGACTCATGGGCACGCTGAGTTGATTGACACTGGCATGGCTACTGGGGTACACCGAGGCTATTGTTTTATTGTCTCAGTCAGATGGCTCAGCGTGGGAAACTTAAGGCTCCTGATGCCAGACTCCATGGCTACCTTTGTTGAATCACTGATGCTGTGGCTACTGCCATTGATGGTTTCTCAGCTCCTTGCATGTTTTGAAGTCCTGGTAGAAAATACCCAATCGGTAAAGCCTGAATTCTGAGCCTACAACCAGGCTACCAGGAGGGTGGGAAGAGACAGTCTCTAACATCTTTGGCTTCTGGGATGGGAAGCAATACTCATACAATCAGAGAATGCCCAGTAATTAGTAGAGTTGTCTAGGTGTTGGGTACATAAATATAACCAATGTCCACCCCCTAGCCCTAGCTGTGCCACTTGTTAATGCAATGGCAAGGACATACAACCAACTGAAAGATCTTAAAATATTTTTGTAACAAATGTTTTCATTACCTGAAAATAGTGGAATTTTTCCTTAAGTGTCATGTCATATGTTAGTGAATTTCAATCTAACATCATCTCTTAATTTTCAAAACCATGTCATCTTTTAAATATGATTGTGTGAAGTAGCTAGACTCTATTTGATTTTTAAATTTATCTTAACAGATTTGATGTATTTTGGAGTGATTTAAATTACTTATTAAAGTTCTATTTTCCTTTGTGTTTCAGATTACTTTTGTTCATTTACTCAGTAAATATCTATTGAGTACCTGGGCTGGGAATAGACCAGAACACACAACAAAACAGCCTCGATTCTCATGGATATAATCTTTTGCTTTGTCAACAATTCTGTCCAGTGTTAATGTTGGGTTTCTTTGACTTCTCCACTTCAGTTATGGGGCTGAGGAGCCTACACAGCAGCGTCTTGTTTCATCTATTGCTGGAGAGTTCGCTTGTCTGGGCATCAGTTGAAACTGGAGCAGGTTCTGAAGTTATATATGAGTGAAACACAGCTCCTAAAAGTGCCATAATCCTATGTGTTTTCCCAAATTTGACTTTCTAACAGTTTTTATTACTGTTTTTAAGAATTGTAGTCCTTGTGCTAGTGCAGCTAGTGGGTACAGGCTTTGAAGCAAAGTAGTGTACCTGAGTTCATATTTTCTTCTTATGTAATAACAGATGTGACATAATGACATAAGTTTGGGGCATAAAATTAAGCCCAGTTCCTCTGACCTGTGACATCATTAGTCTCACCTATGTGTCTGATGTGGTGCTACGTTAGGCTCCATTATGGAGCTCCTTAGGTTGGAGTAGTTTTATTTCACAAGCCATTTCCACCCACTCCACCCCCACCCCTCATTTTTCTTGGTTTGTAAATGTGAGAATAAGGCAAGGAACGGTTCACACTTGCAAGAATATGACCAGGCATATTAGGTACTGTTTTTCTCTTGAAAGTGTGGCTCTTATGTTCATCTTCCTCCTCCTACATTCAATTTTCCTCTGACAAAAGGAATGCTTTTAAGACTTTCTCCATCTTCGATGTTTTTGCACTTTTAATATGTTGCACCTAACTGTGGGGCTTCTTTTCTTTTTTCTTTTTCTTTATAACTCTGTTTGCCTTATAGTGTTTCATACCAATCAAAGAACTCATGCATTTCATCAATTCTGGAGAATTTTCATGCACTATCTCTTTAAAATTTGCCTCATTTTCATTTTTTCCACATTTCTTTTGGGAAGATTAGATGTATGTTGGAGTTCTCATTTTACATATGTTAATTTCACTTTCAGTTTTCTATTTATTGTCTCTCTGTGCTGCATGTCTTGATGGTTTGTTCAATCAAATTTTGCCACGTGAAGATTTCCCGTTCTTTCACTCCTTCATGTACACCCAGAACTTAGACTGTCTTAATATTGGTGTTTGTGTAATTGGCAATGGACCACAGTGGTCCGCCTGTGATGTAAAAATTTAAATGTTTTGATCTTTTTCTGTTCCCCCCATACAAGCCTTCTTTTTCTATTTCTTCAGCTAAAGTTAATGATTAGAAACTTGATGAGAAAAGAAGGTAGTCAGACCAGAAAGACAAATCTGTTTTGACCTTGTTACTTATGTGCACCTTCTTGACTTTATTAATCCTCAGTTATCTCTCAATTTTTTACCTGTGGTATGCAGGCAAGACCCTTGCATTTATGGAACAATCTGTCTCATTTGCAATTCAAAATTCTAGAATCCTGTGAACAAGCTGGAAATTTTCAGCTCTGAAAATTCATGGTAGACTTAATGAGCTGAGTTTCTAAGTTGCTAGTAGTTATCACTTGCCTTTCACAAATGAGAATGAACTGCCTGTACTGAAAGATACAAAATAAAACTTCTGAATCTTTATCTATGTATCTGTATCTATATAGCTTTTATTCTATATCATCAATGGCAGCAAAATGCAGACAACCCAGAAACGCTAGGTTGACTGGATGTGCCGAATGGCCTGCACCAACAACATAATGCTCCGTTCTCTGACCCAAATAAGTCCTTGATCTGAGTGCCAATGAAACGCTCTGGTAAATGAGAAGCTTACATTGCTGACTAAGTGGGTTACACATTTTGTTGTAGAGGTTTGAGTGAAATGCAGACTCTTTGGCGAAGGACTGAGTCAAGTCAAATTACTGAGAAACAGAAAAAAAGCGAGGTTTTCTGGAAAGGAATGCCTTCCTTACCTGATGAACTTGGGTCAGAAATGCTGATAAACCTCTTATGTTTTGAAATCTGAATGGTGATGGAAGAGGAGGACTATTAAACAGTTTTCCTCAACTCTTCTGCCATTGATGCCTGAGTAAGTGGTGTTCATTCTCGACTCTGTAGGCAGAGTATTCAATTTTAACCCATCCTCCCTCACCATAGAAAAGGGAAAGCATGAGTTTTAGATCAGCAACAATTTTTGCACCCCCAATTAACCAAATGGCTATAGTATTGTGTCTCAAATATTCAAAGAAGCTCAGCTAGCTACTGAACTTGGTATGTTATTAATCAAGCCAAACATTTTTATTAAAGGCTTTCTATGGCCTCAGCACTAAAATGTTAGTGAGAGATGATAAAAATAAAAAATTATGTTCTCTAGTAGGAAACATTAATTTACTCACCAATCACCCAGTGGGATCTACTATTGTATCAAGTATTCTAGGAAAAACACAGGTGTTTAACATAAGGTTCCATATCGATAGACATCAAATACCTCCTTCCTGAATGAATTTAAAAATGTATTTTATTTTTAGTAGTTAAGAATTTTCTTCTCTGGGGAAGCTGGGACGGCTCAGCGGGTCAAGCACTCACTTTGCAGCCCCAGGGATAGAGGATCGAATCTTGGCTCTGGCCTGTGTGGACCCATATGCTGAACTGGGCTGTACTTCTCATGCAGGAGGCCCCCAGTTTGGTTCTCGCCCCCCCAGTATGGCCCCTGGCTTGAGGGGGCATGCCTCCCATGTGGGAGGCCCCATAGCCCAGTTCCCACCCTGCACGGCCCCCACCCACCTGTGTGGAAGGAAATGATGTTAAAAACTGATGATGTACAACTATGGAGACTGCTCTGGGCCCTCCCCCTTCTCTCTGTTTCTCTTTGTGTCTGTCAAAAACAGCAAAATAAATCTTAAAAAATAGATATATCTATTCTAATTTTCATGTTATTATTAGAAATTCATATCTCTAAAAATATAGAAAAACTGAGTAGAGAGGATGTGCGGTCATCAGATACCATACAGATAATTTTTGAAAATGTAAGTTTCTAAAAACTTTTTAATTGGTAAAACAGAAAGGGGTTTTAATACCAGATAGTACAGCGCCAAGAGAAATATATTTATAATAGTTCTAGTAACTCTAGAACAAAAATTTAATACTCATGGTTACAAGAAAAGATAACCCATTTAGAATTTACTTGGCATAGATTAGTATCAGTAGGAATTTTTAATTAGAAATTAAATTTCCTGAAAACCTACATAATCCCATTACTAGGAACAAAAAAGCAAAACTATGTAATTGAGTAAAGTGACAGTCAGTTAAAAAGCATACTACTTAACATATAAAGTTTTTATACTACCTGCCCTTAGAATGTGTACATCCTTCACAAGTTTAATGTAATTTAGGGTGAAGGCTATATAAACACAAAAGCGATTGAAGTTTTCTTCTGTCTCTCTCTCTCCCATTATATATAGTCTTACTTTTCACTTTCTCACTCACATATTTAACTTATATTAAACCTTATTACATGAGAACTTTCTGGTGATTTATTCTAGGACATATGAAGGTACAAAGAAGCAAGTATATTAAAGTCATCATTGTCTTTCAATATATTAGAATGCTGCTGTTTATGAATTTTGTAGTTTACATTTTTAAAAATAAATTAAAATTTGAGGTTTCAGAAGACAGCCCTGCACACCCACACTGAAGGCAGTATCATTGAGTACTGGGAATCCATTCTAAGTTCCTCACAAGTAATAGAACTTAATTATCACAGTACCCTTCAAGTGGACTACTGTTATCTATATGCAATTTGTATTCCTGTTTTACAAATCGAGTAACTGAGGTGGAGAGGTCATCAGCCCAATACCATAGTGTGAGCAGGGGAGCCCAGATTTATGCTCAGGTGGTGTGACTGCATAGCTTTCAGTCTTAGCTATGATGCTATTCTGCTTTCCAGTAAATACATAGTTTATTCATCAGAAGTTACTTACTGACTAAATGAACCCAAATTATCAAGTACTTTCCCCATTTTCTCTACAGGAAAGCAAATTCAATACACATAATTTGAAAGTTAAGAGCACTGAAAAATTAGGAAAACGATTTTACAGAACCAGAAGCTTTCTATGGGTGCAGGTGCCAGGGGGTTTGGCTCCAGAATTCAAATGCTTAAAATGTTGAATATTTGTTTTAGATTTAACAACTATTCCCTGTTCAAGGAGTAGCCAAGAATTAATTTGCATGCTAATTTAGTCAATAGTATTAATATGTATAATTTGTCCTTTCCTCATTATAGAGATCTATACCTGGTATCTGCAGGGGGTGGTGCAGGTGAGTTAGTTACCGGTACTATTCTTTGCAAATGTGTTGGCACATTTCCAAGGACCAACTCCTCATGAAATAGACTAGATATTTTGCAGAATAATTTGGACATTTTGGACTTTTACAAATTGCCTTCTAAAGCTGCTTTACCATTTGAAATATAGGATATATAGTGTGTCCCTACCATCCAAACCCTCTGTCTTATGTTGCATTAAAACTTGTGAATGTTTTGCCTGTTCAATTATTTTAATAACTTCCTATATACCTGTAGCAGTAATTTCCTTTTCAGAGTTAGCAATGAGCTTGTAAAGGATCATAAAGGATCAGAACTTTTTCATATTTGATGTTATTCCAAAATTTTATTTGTGGGAGTACTTTTTCCTAAGGGTTCCCCAAATAGGATTTGATAGGGCATGAACAGGCCCTACCAGAGGAATTGCCTGCATGCCAGGAATCTTAGCAAAGGCAGTGATGAGACGGGGTGAATGCTGGTTAGGAACCTCTTTTAGGAAGTTCTTAAAAAGAATTGTAGGGAAGCCAGGATGGCCAAGTGGGTTAAGCGCTCACTTTGCAGCCCCAGGGACCGAGGACTGAATCCTGGCCCCGGCCCCAGCCCAAGTGGACCCATATGCTGAGCTGGGGAGTGCCCCGTTTGGTTCTCACCGGGTTGAGACCCCAGCCCAGTTCCTGCCCTGTGCAGCCCCACACCCACCTGTGGAATGAAAGTATGTGGAAAAACCAATGATGTGCAACTTTGGAGACTATTCTGGGCCCTCCCCCTTCTCTGTCTCTGTATCTCTCTCTGTCAAAAACAATAAAAATAAATCTTAAAAAAAAAAAAAAAATTGTAAAATAAGAAATGTTGTTACCAACCAATGTCACCTCATTAAATTTAACAATAAAATATAACATTAAAAAAAAAACCAAAAAAACAAAAAACAAAGTCAATTTCGCTTTAAAAAAAAAAGAAATGTTGAACAATGCAGTGATGAGGATCACTTTTATATAACCCCAAGCCTCTTTTCATGAAATTCCCACCTCCTCAATGATGATAATATCAAACATTTAAAGTATTTACATTACTGGGTACTTTTATATAATAGACAAACCTTAATCTTGAAATCCATCCTTTTCTTGCCATCCATCAGTGGTTTTGCTAAGGCTTTGGTCACCCCTATTTCTGTTGATTCTCTTCTGTTTCCATCTTCCAGTCATTTTTCTTTGGCCTTCTGTTCTTTTCTTTTTGCAATTTTAATACTGCAATTTTCTTATTGAAATGATTTCTGAGTCTTCTCTGAGCTCTGATGCTCATAACTGGCACAGTGTAAATAATTCTTGAAAAACGACTCAGTCATTGTCTGATAGAGATTTCCACATGGAGGTCATATCACCTCAAAGACTGAAACCAACTCATTGTCTTACCCTTAAAATAATGCCCTTTCTTGATGTTTCTGTTAATGATAGGGAGAACACAGAGTGACTGCCATGTGTCAGGAACTTTCGGGTATACCATTTACCTCTCACAACAATCCTATGAAATAGTTCATTTAAATGAAGAAACAGGCCCTAAAACACTAAGCAAGTGAAGGCATGCTAATTTGAACCTGGGTCATAGAACGCAATCCAGTGTCCCTCACATCATACCTTAGGCCTGGCTCTTACACACAAAGGCACATAGCCACTCTGAGTTCTAGTGATTTTACCTGTCAAGTAGAGTCCCAAATGACAAATCCAGACAGGAAAGATAGGATCTGAACAGACATCTAATTAGGGATAAGCAAAAGAAATGCAAACTCAATGAAATCAAAGATAAAATGTTTATAACTAAAAGTATTTTTAAAAATTAATGATTTTTAAAACTGTCATCATGGTTTATCTCATTTGTTTAAAGCAAGTTCTGAAGTGGTATAAATATGTTACCTTTTCCTGATTTTTTTCAGAATCTGAGTTTTTAGGACCATTTCTCAGGTTCTATGTAAAAAGAGACTTAAATAAAAAAGCAACAAAGTTGATTAATTTATTTCATTAAAAATTTATTTTTGGAGCCCATAAACAGATAAATTCCAAAATAGTAGCAATGTAGAGTGTTTAAGAACATTTCAATATTAATTTCTACTCAACAGTTCACCTTTGTTTTGCTTCCTTTAAACAAATATAATGGATTAAAACAACAATACTCTTAACCCCAAGTTCAATGGTGACTGCTTTCAATTATCTATTTTGAACACATAATAAAGCAGAGGCTATTAATTTTCTTGAACATTTTATTTCCATTCAGAGTGTAGCAATTACTTTAGCTTCACATTATTCTGTCACAAATAACCAAATGGCCTACCTAAGTATTATAACTAAAATCGTAAAACTATTATAAGCTAAGTCAATGGTATGTACAAAATTAATATAAAATAACAATTATACTGGCACGCATTTGTTTGACTTCCTACTAGAAATATGCCAGAACAACCAGCTTTATTAAAGAATGAGGTCCTTGGGCAAAGGGGGAAAAGGAGTCACATTATCAAAAATTTATTAGAAAAACTATAGGTAAAAAGAAATCTGCCTACAATTTTAACCAAATAAAAGAGAAAAGGGGAAGTACATCATTAGGGTTGCTGGCAGTTCAGAAAAATACATCTGTCTATTCCATCACAAACTTGCTTCCTACCTGTAGAGCTCAGCGCCAGGCTCTCCAGGCGTTCTGCTATTCTCCCACAGTTTCTTAATACGAAACATAAGCCAACATTTATAGTAACAACAGACTATTATACTGCTGTTTAATCTAACAGTAAATGGCAGAAAAACAATTGTTAGGACCTATCTGACTTTAGGCCATCTCAATACCCCTAAAAATAGGGGCAGAAATGAATTAAAATACAGTATTCAAAGAGTGCTGTACTCTCTAAAGTGATGTATAAAACATGTAAAATTCGGTAATCTTCAATGGAAAAAGCCATAGCATTGAAAAATTAGGAATGTTTTGATGCTGATTTTTTACTGAAGTGGTCCTCCAAGCTATTTAAGTTGGAACAAATTCCAAACTCACACTTAACTTACATCACCTCAGTTTAATAATCCAATAAATGACAAAAAAGACAAAAAATGAAAACAACATCATATAGCACAGCAGCTTTGTTTGGCTCCCTCTGGATAAAATCTTCAGTTTTTCCATAGTTCTGCCTAGAAATCCAGTTGTAGACTCAAACTGTGAATCCTGGGAGGAGAAAAGAACAATAAAACAAAACATAATACTTAGATTTTAATGCACTATATATGTGCATTTAAGTAAGTGACTATATTGCTATTAGAATATATCTTTAATGACATTTTTAGTGCTTAATTAATTCAGGAGCCTATTTATAAATTGGGTGATCAGCCTGATTACTCCATGCAAAACAGAGTAATTCTCTCAATGAATAAAAAGCTTTTTCTTTATCCTAGAAACATTTCTTTCAGTCCCATAATATTCAAAATCTTAAACTATTTAGGTCTTACTCCAGTTATGTGGGTTAAAAAACATTAACAATAAAGCTAAGCAGTTTATCTAGAATCATACAGGTTTTCCCCCCTTCTATTGGGGAACACTCTAACAAGGCCAAATGGTTGGTTGCTTCCCAGGACCACAATTTATCCAAAATTTAATATGGCTAGTGGTTAAAGGGACCTTTACTTTTAAGATCCTTTAATTTAGATAGCTGCCTTTAAAGAACAGTAGAGTCTAGTAAAAAGTTAAAAGAGAGTGAGGATGCTGGGAAAGCTTAGCGGTTAAGCATTTGCCTTGCAATCATGAGGTCCAGGGTTCAATTCCAGGACCCGGCCCATGCACACCCCATGTGCTCAACTGCAGCACAACTGGTAACTGCCAGGATGGCTCAGCCGTGAAGGTTCTTGTCTCCCATGCAGGAGGCCCCTGGTTCAGTTCCTCCCTGCACAGCCCCACATCCACCTGTGTGGAATGAAACCATGTCACAACTAATGACAACTATACAAACTGCTCTCAGCCCTCCCTCCTCTCTCTCTCTCTCTCTCTTGCACACGCTCTCACTCTTACCGTCTCTCAAACAATAAAATATATCTTAAAAAAAAAAGGTTAAGAGAGTATCATGTAGAAGTGGTAAAATGTACCAAAGATTACAAATATGGAGGGGGAAAACCACCACAGTGAAACAGCTGGAAAAGTCCTTATGATGAGAGGATTAGATATGATAAAAAATATTGCCCTTTCATAGAAACCTAAACATCCTGAGATGTAAAGACCCTGTCATAATGATAGCCTTTGTATAGCTCAGGCTATAATTCTTCACCAGGGTTATGCATCACAATCATATACTTAAGATCTCACTGTGAAACTCTGAATCAGTATATTGAGTGAGAACCAGGAATAAATATTTTCAGAAAGTTCCCCAGGTGATTCTAATGTACAGCCATCATAGGAACATTGCTTTTACTGCCACATTCATTTGTGAAGAGTACAATTTTAAAAGCATGTGGAGAAACTGGGGAAGGTCTGGAGAAGTTTGAAATAAAAAATAAACACTAAACAATAGAAAGAGGCTTTAACAAGAAAAGGTACATGTTGTTGAGATTGTCTGGACCAGAGATAAGAGGCTTAAGGAAGTTACTACATTCAAATCTTATTGATTTGTCCACAAGTGATCTTTAGGACATCAAGATATCAGCTTATATTAAGTGCATGACATTTAGGTGACTGGATGAAAAGTGCTTTTTGATTACTTGGTAATCTAAACCCACTGAGATCACTAAGAACACTCAAAACAGACAATTTTCCTGAGTGTTTAACAATGTTTCTAAACACAAAATAAACATAATTGGGCTTCTGCCTCCTCCTCCTATACATAACCCTTGTAGTTATTCCAAACCAATTAGATAGAAATGGATGGCAATCTAGTAGTTAAGATCTCTAGATCTATTTCAAAATGGGTAACAGTTAAAGTGATACTATTCCTGATTAACAGACTAATTTTGAGAATGTTAGATCAAATATATTAAAGTCAACATTCTACTTACCATTTCAGCTAATAATTTATTTTGACTTTTAACTTCATGGCCTATCTCAATGGAAAGCTATAAAGGAAGTACATACATTATTACTCATTTAAAGGCATTTTAGTATTATAAAGAAAAAATACCACTTTAAACCATACAATTTTCTCAAATAAAACTGTATTCTAGAGATATAAAATATACTTTCTTCTTCTGATACATTTCCATTGAAATTAATAGAACATAATTTAGAATTTCTACTCTTTCCCAACAAAGATATTATTTCTGTCATTTTGATTTCATCTTAATATCAATTTCATCTTTTAAATTTAAGTCTTCTGATTCTCTTATTCTTGCAAGCTTTTTTCTCTTTACATTACTCATACAACAGCGTTTATCTTTATATTTCCTTCATTGTTTTAAAAGGTATATACAAGTACCCATATTATCAATTCAAATCCAGATAAATGTATTTAATATTTCCTAATGAAATGTGACATTACTTTGAATATACACCTCAACTTACTATTTCTTTCAAATCTAAAGGTATTTTTTTATTTAAAATATGATAATTGGAAAAAATTCACAAGTTAAGTGTTATCCACATTCTAAAACTATGCAGAAAAGAGGCTGAACCTAAAAGAAATACCATAAGTGATTATGGGTGCTATTCAAACCAAAACCTATCTAATACTTTATATAACAAATTCATCAAAGGCTTCACTTCTAAGACATCTGAATAAATACAATCAACTGCTAAAAACCTTGGTAAACCACTGAAAATATTGTTCTCAGCTTACTTTGTGTGAAAAGCACATGGAGGTAGGTATTACTGCCATAAAACCATACTAGAATTCTATAGATCATAATATGAGCTTTTCCCCCAAATTTAACAATTCAGAGATAATAAAGTAACAATAAAGCTAGATAGCCCAAATCACCTAACTACTATCTACAACTTCCATTCATGCCAAGGAAATAAATTTCTAGGAGAAAAAAAAGCTTTCTTCTAATAAGGAGCCTAGATTATCAACATTGGAGTTTTTGTTTTGTTTTTTAATCATTTAATTCTTAATTCCCTCTAAATGTTATAACTTCTAAATTATTAACATTATACAATATTGCTTAGTTCATAGCTCAACTACTTTTGAATATGGCTTTGAAAACAATACTCATTTCAGAATGTAATAGGCTCTAGGCTGAATACAATTCTAGTTTCCAAGATTAGTAAAGTACCAATTGAATTTTGGCAACATGAGCTTCTATTTAATGCTCTATTAAGTGCATGGCATGTTTATTGTGATGCAGAATCAATCACACAGTTAAAACCATCTTTTCTTCTTCCTTTATTTCATACATATTAACTGAATACAAGTGATAAGGAACTTGGTGCTATACTGAATATAAAAATCAATACAAAAGAAAACCCTGCATTCTGGTAAATTTCTTTTACATATAATTAATTTCAATGCAGATCACTATGTAATAAGTGCTATAGTAACAGCAGAAATGGTCTTATGTTCTTTAAAAAAAGTTACTTTTGATATAGTAATGGGGTGAAGCTTAGAGGAGGGAAGGGGTACAATGAAGTGGAGTCTTTTAATGGGCAAGACTTCAGCCAATGTAAGGAAGGAGAGGACACCTAAGACAAAAGGATAACATGATCAAAGACATAGGGGCAAGGAAGTGACAGAGTGTATAGGACACAGCACTCTGATTTGTGTGGCAGAAAGCAGAAACAAATTCTGGAACCGCCAGGGATAAGGTCTGAGAAGTTGTGGACAATCTTTAAAAGACCTATTTGATTAAGCTACGGAGTGTGAACTTTATTTCTTACATCAGGGGAGGACACTGAAGACTTCTGGGAGTGTAGGATGCAATTTAATAAATACTTTAAAAAGATGACTGTGGTGACTGTGTGAAGCTCAAACCGTGTAAAAAATTAGGAACAGATTGGTTAGAAAGCTTTCCCAATAGAAAACCAGGAGATAGCATAAGAAATAGAAAAGCAGAAACAGAAACAGTAAACTTGGTGACTGATGTGAGGAGAAAGGTAGAAACCTCAAAACTTGAGATTTGTAGCTTAGGGGACTAGGAGGAGAAAAGGTAACAAGAAGATCTGCTTGGGGGTGGAAGATGAATTGCTTGGAGACATTACTACACACAACATACAGTAATTTAGACTTAACATACATAAAAAATACAGGAGAAGTATTTTTAAAAAATCCTGTACCATATGTTTTGATTGGCCACATTTTCTAACTTTCTACTTAAATTACGGTAGGTCTAAATTTTGAGTGTACTTTTGACCTCATTGAAGTAGACTATTTGGGCAACTGATTTCTTAGTGTGATGCCAATAAAAGTATACAGTTTATAAGTAAATATATAAATTTAAAAGTACATAATATTACATACTTACAGATTTTATAGCAGTTACTTTGTTCCTCAGACTTTCAGTGAGTCTCTCATTTTCTTCTTCACAGGCACTATACCCACTATTAGCATAGCCATAGTTGCCATAGTTTCCAGGAGGTACTCCTTCACCTGCAAGGACCAGTCACAGGTATAGATGTAGCAAAAACAAGCCACTTTGAAACCTTGATAGAAAAGAACCGACAAAGACCCCTGGAGGGCGTTGCAGACCATGTGTGTCTGTAATATTCACATTTCAAATGAATTAAAAAAAATAATAACCAAAAAGTGATCAGAACAATTCTTTCCAATGCCCTCTCTTAAGAAAAAAATATTCAATTCATTGCAATACACATTTATTGATTGCTTATTGATTGCCCATAATACTAAAACTGGTGCTGATAATACAAGGATATTCAGGACATATTCCCTGCTTCACAGAACTATACATTTTGAAAAAGGTCTAAAAGTAGTAACATCAACTCCCCATTGAAGATGCCTGGCTTTGGAGAGAAAGAGGATAATACAGCAGGAGGAAGCTCATGGCAGAGGAAAGGTCCTTTACTGGCACCTCTTTCTCTTAAATAGAAGAGAGCTGGAATAACTTAAGGAGAATATTAGCTGAGAGTTAAGAGAGGAATTCATTCATACTTTAACAAATATTAAAATACTACTATGTGTTAAATCCATTGTTCTTAATTGGTGCTACGTTTTGGAGCTTATCTTCTAGTGAACAGCACTGAGAATACAGAATATATTCCTGGCCACTGCCTAATACAGTACTCAGTATTCAACAAGTAATCAAACAGGTGGAGTGAACCTTGGCCAGTGAATATACAGATAAATGTGTTGGGGGAACTGAGAGAAAAAAACATAGTTGAGGACGTTATTTAACCATGTTTTTAAACAACTGATACCAACAATTTGCTTAGTAAAAGAAAAGAAAAGGATGTCCCTGAAGGTGATCATTTGGAAGAAACAGTAAAGAAAATAACGGAGGAAACTGACTAGGGATACAGGGGGTTACTAGGGAAATAAAACAATCCTGACTGCAGCAACATACAGTAGTGATTTCAATCTTTCCCTTTGTGTGAAAAAAACCCCAGCTCATCAGCCTGAGTTAACCCATGAGCAACTGGATGGCTGGATTGCTCAAGAGTTGGAGCTTTACAGCCTTGGGGTTGCAGAAAGACAGAACCCCAAGAGGTTGAGGGTGTTTGCCAAAAGAGAGGTTAAAAATATGGATTAGCAAGTCTAGATTGGACAGGGATTGTAGTAGTTTCAATAGAGGCCTTAGAATATGTGGGAAAGATAAGATACAGAAACTAGAGGTGTCCTAAGCTCAAAGGGTAGATGGAGTGGCAGTGACAATAATAGACGGAAGGACGGGATGTAGCAAACAGCACTGGTAGTTGAAGGATGGTCGGGGTGTAACAGAAAGTTCTTTCAAGGCACAGCATAAATCTCACATTCTCTAAAAAGCAAAACTCCCTCCTTTGAATTCTGACAGCGCTAACTGTACATAACACTAATACTGCACTCTAGACTGTACCGCCAATGCCAAAGCTAAATTTGTTCCACTCATGGCCATACATCCTCCATAAATGTGTGTGTGTACACACACACAGGCACACTCAGTACTTATAAAATAGAATCTCAATTTACTGCTATTCATCTTTGAACGTGCCTACCTTTGTCAAGAATTAAAATATAAGCTTCTGTGAAGGCAGAGACAAAGTCTTATAATTCTATGTGCCTTGTACTGAATGAGTTCTTTATATGCAACACTTACACAATCTCCACCACCACCACAAAAAACACAGAAAAATGTCAAACAAGTACGTTCTAGAGGAGAAAGAGTTAGATTCGCAAAATTTTCCCTCAACTGCTATCCATGAAGTTCTCCAAATGTGGTATCATAAAAGAACTCAAGTGACTAGACATAATATTTTCTCCCAGTCAATTAAAATAGCCATTTAAAAAATGCATTCTCACTCCATGAATCAGTGATACACTGTACAAAATTTAATAAATACAAACCCCTTAAAGAAGAGGAAAATGTCTTATTTTATGACTAAGGTTGTAAATGTATAACATTTGCCCAAAAGTAATCGCTGACTGGTTAAATTTAACCACTTGAAAAACACCAAGAAACTCATTTCTAAATTAACTGCTACTTGCTTTATTTTATTTGTTTTGCTCTTTTGCCTACCTTAATTTTAATTTTAGAATTCTTCTATACCATTCCATTTATTAAAGCAAAATTCTCATTTTAGTGCCCAGCAATCTTTCAATGCACATTTCTATTAAAGAGTTTTATACTTCCCTCACACTGTCAACCACCCCCAACCCATATAAAAAGAAAAAAATAAAACAAAATGCTAGGAGTTGCTATTCCAAACTTGGCTACTTTTTGTGTAAATTACCACTATGAGAAATTGTAAGAAAGCTAGTAAGAGCCAAAGTTATCCATCCCTAGCCTTTGTCCATTTAGACAAGTGTGACTTCTTGTGGTAGTGCCTGTCAATAAGAGAGCCATATCATTTAGAGATTCATTTAAAGTGTGGTAGCTTCTCCACATGAATATCTATCAGTCTCTATTTATTCCAAGTTTAAAATTCCAAGTCAATACACATTGATACTTAAAAAAAGCCTTTGTAACATCACACCAATGCAAATGACAGCAATAGACACCTAGGTAATCACCTTTCCTCTCAACTAGAGGGCAGTTTAAAAGAAAAAGGCTCTATCCTAGAAATTTTAGTCTGAGCTGAGGTCCAGGTCTGAAGACCTTAAAAGCTCTCCAGATGATTCTAATATACAATCACGGATGACAACCACCTCTTCTCAAGTCTCTTTCCTGTAACTTATCATGGCACATCACTGCACAAAATACTCAAAGGGGCCAAAGGACCTACTGAAATGATCCAAACTCCTTGGCCTGGCATTTGAAGATCTCCATAATGCAGTGGTTCTGGTTCCAGGCCTCCTACTCAATCAAATTGTAATCATACTCCCTTGACACATCATTCATAATTCTAGTCCTACAACTTCCTTCTAACTGGAACTAACCCCTCCCACCCTCCATTATTCAAGCTCTAGTTCAAGTTCCTATGTCTCCACAAATCCCTACATTCACTATCTGTAGAACCTATTTGGTAATTGAATGTATAACTACAACGCTATACGATAATTTATCTTTGAACATGTTCATACTCTCCAACTAGATTGGAAGCTTTGGGGAGCACAAATAGGGCCACAAATGACCTACTCAAATACACAATAAGTGTTTGTTATTATTATAATGAACAAAGGAAAAACACTTAGGCATATAAAACTGAACTTGCTCAATATTAGCTACTTTTTCTCTACAATTTACCTTGACAACTTTGTATGAGCCAAGTATTCATAAAAACTGCATTTTTAAAATGCTATTTCTCATAATTCAACTTACAAGTCTAGAATTACTGACAACTTTCACTAACTTTAAATACCTGAAAAAAATTTTAAGCTTTTTATTTTTTGGCCACCTTATAATAACTGAAAAAGGTAACATCTGCTTTCAAATATTTCACATTTTTTCCCTCAGATATATCATATGCTGATTTAGCAAGGTCCTTTTTTAAAATTAATCATTTCTTAATAGAGAACTTTAGAACCAGAAAGTGTTGTTTTAATAGCTTTGCGTTATAAAGGCCCACTAAAATTCCTTGTGCCTAACTTATTCTTACTAGTGAACCTGATTCCTATGCCAAACGATCAAGAACAAAGGCTAAGTCACCAAGCATTACCACATTCTACTGCCTGAACAGTGGAACATGGCTCAGATAAGAAATGTTCTGGGTAATATGGCCTCTGACCCCAATGCTATTAATACATATCATGGCCTTTAACAGTAATGACACATACATTTACCTTTGTGACTCACTGTTAACAAGATTAATATTATTATTGTGCTTCCCCCGAAACACTGTTCATTTTCTCTTCTGAATTAACACCAAAAGAGAAGCTGAAGCTATGGGAAATTAGCAGTTTCCATAATCACGCTCAGTTAGTCAATTACACTAAAAAAAAACACCTGACTGCTGAGTGAGCACCTGTACACACTCCACGCCCAGTCCTCCAATACTCTCTAAACCTACCATCCGAACTTGGGACTGTCTCAACCTAGCATCTGGGACAAAAACTGTGTTTCCACTTGGAACCGCCTCCAAAGACCCTTCCATACATCCTGTTTTCTGGCCCGGATTCGATTTCCTCCCCGGTTCCCACGCCCAACACTTCGGGGACCAACTTCCATGGCCCCCGAACTTCGAACCTCAGTCCTCTTCTTACCCAGGCCTGGACGCCTCATCCTGCCAGAGGAGGGAGGAAAAAGGCGGGCGAAGGGTTGGGTAGGAAGAGGTTAGGGGTCACCCGGACCGCGTCTTCAGGACCAGGACCCAGCTTAACACCAAATTCTTCCCTCAAAGCGCCACGACATCAGTGGAGTCTAAACATCGCGCCGACTGATGGCGTCACTCAGGCGCTTATTGACGTCTTGCAAGGCGGCTTGAACGGCATTCTGGGAAACGTAGTTCGCTGCCGCAGCAAGCAGTATGTCAGGGGCAGCGTGAACTTCAGAAACAGGAGCGATCGCTGCAATGCCCCCGACTCCAGGTTTCGGGTCACGGACTCTGAATCGCTGCTGACTCGCCCGCCCACCGTCCTCCTTCCTAAGAATCTTGGTCTCAGCTTGTCGTTCCCAGAGTTTAACCTGTAGGTCTCTGCCTGTCCCACACTAGGAGAATATGGTTGACTTATCTTTCCTCTCCACTTCTCACTTCCTTTCCCCTCCAGAGTCAGTTTAGGGAAAGTCCAAGAAAACTTTATCCAAGTATCTGGTATCATCACACATAAGTAATCTGAGACCCACAGAAGGAAAGAAAAGAGCGTAACCGATTTGTACTGGTGCACCCAGTAAAGTTCTCTGTTACTGGATTGCTTGTGTATCTAGAAAGAACCATGTCTATTATAATAGTAGTTGTTAAGGGACTGAAGGACCCCTAAATTCCTTAGACCTTTTTAACTTAAACAGAGGATACTGAAATACTATTTACATAGGGTAATGTGCCAATTTAAGGATTTAAAAGCTTGTTGGCAGGGGTGGGGTGGTACTGGAATGAAGGCTACTCTTAGAATTTCATTTAATTTCACAGGATTATCATGATTAAATAAAATAACATTTCTTTAAAAGTCTGATATACAGTAAATGCTCAAGAACCACTGGGTGTTTGCGATTTTGTTGCTGTTGCATGCCAATGGAATAACCTCTGTGCTAGAAATTTCTGAAGACACAGTCTCTGATCACTTCCCTCCTAGTTTTCCAATGCAAACATTGGCTTTAGAAGTGGCAGATAAATCTCTGCCTTTAGGTTGTTTTTGTAAAACCCACATGAGTACAATTTTTACCGTAATAAAAGTTACTAACCTGGGAACTAAGCTTAATCCAATAGCTTTTTGAAAGAAAAGCAGTCTTCATAAAAATAAAATAAACCACCCTTTTCTAAAAGCAATGGAATTAAATGAAGATTGCATTAGGGACAATTATTGTAAATAAACACTGAAGGTTCAGTAAAAGAAATATTGACAAGGCTTCCATTTTTTTTCTTAACAATCTGTGACAGTCTCCTGTAAAAAGTACACATGTTCTATAATCAAAACATCAGAAAAACCATCTTATTTTAAGAAGATTTTTCATATAAATGTAATTTTTTAAAAATCTAATGTTAAATTTACCAAAAAAGATTATTTAAATTATATGCATATTCATTCTCTTACAAACGATTTTCTTTACTTGGTAGGGAGATATAAGAATAAAATATAGTTAAAAGAAAAAAATAAAGTGTATCCAAGAATATAACTCAAGACTGGCAAAGCTGGTTTATATTGAGTTTGTGACCTAAATTTTCAAATAATTGTTTATTACTACTTTTGCCAATCTCCAATTAGGATGATCTCATCTGGGAAGATTTAGCTTTCAAAAGGTGAGGTGGAAAAGATAGATTTAATACACATAAGAATAATGATTAAACATGGTCACATTTGACATAAAGAGGGAATTCTTTTAATTTTTTATTTTACTTTGCCTTTTGAAATTAAAATTCCTAATTCTTCTTAGTGATTGAAGACTAATAAAATTCTTGGAGATTATAGCATTTAGAACTTTTTCTCTATTCTCATGGGTTTGATAGAAAACACCTACTCTTTGGGGGTCTTTATGAAATGGATGACTAAAAGTGACTTAAAATTAGTATTTCTTGTAGTAATTACAAAAGCAAGAATATGGCAGAAAATGTCTGAATCTTGGTACAAGATATAAACCTTTTTTTTTTTTTTTTTACTGTTTGCCTTCTTCCTGCCTCTTCCTAACCCAATTTCAGAGTCAATCCAAGGAAAAAGAGCCCACAAAGCTTTCAAAACTGGCTAAATAAACATGAACAACTTTCCCAATCATGAAGCAAACTCAGTATATCAAGCATCGTATCTGAACTGTAAGAAAATGTAAACAAAAATCAGACAGCTCTTGATTTACAAATAGGCTATGAAAGAAAAATTAGTTTGTAAGTCAGTTATTTGGCACTTCAAACACATTTCTGCTGAAGAATAAAATGATGGTAAGGCTCCCAATCTAGCCCAGAGCACCCAAGGTTATTGTTCCTACGTTGGTCAATGTCTATGTAACCCATAGTACAGCTGAAATACTATATATTTTCAGAGAAAACCAGTAGAAAAAGATAATTTTGTAATCCTCATGTTAAAGTAAAGCAATATCATTGAAAAAGAAATAGAATTTTAAAAATTATTTTGGTTATTTTTGTTGAAGGAAGCTTCTCAAAATTGAGCACTGATGTAATGCTTTTCAGCCATAATTAGTAAGAAGGAGGCACACAGTTCCAACTGAAACATTTTTAGCAGAGCCAGCTGCATGGTCTGTGGGACCCAGTGCAAAACGAAAATGCAACACCTCTCACTCAAAAGCAGGAGAAAAGTGCAGTTAAAGGTACTAAAAAAATAAAGCTGGTGGGGAAATTGGGGTGGCTCAGCGGGTTGAGCGCTCGCTTTGCAACCCTGGGGTCTGAGGATCGCATCCTGGCCCCGGCCCATGCAGATTCTGGGATGTGGCCCTCAGTTTGGAATTAAACTATGTTGAAAACTGATGACGTACAACTACAGAGACTGCTCTGGACCCTCCCCTCCTCTCTGTCAAAAATAATTTTAAAAAATTAGAAAAATAAAGCTTTTTTTTTATGCTGCAAACTCCTCCCCCTCCAACTTGTCATGGTGTTTTATTTGCTAGTTAATGTCCTAAGTAAAGAAAATTTAAATTATTACTATTAATTTTACCTTTCATCTTTATATTGTTCAGTGACATAGTTTTAAATGCAAACATAAGAGCATCTAACTTGGGAATGCTGGGATGGCTCAGTGGGTTGAGTGCTCGCTTTGCAGCCCCGAGATCTGAGGTCTGAGGTCTGAGGTCCGAGGATCAAGTCCCGATTTCCAAGTCCCAAGTCCAGGTCCTTGTCCTGGCCCATGCAGACCCATATGCTGAACTGTGGTGGGCTTCCCATGTTGGGGGGCCACCAGTTTGGTTCCTGCCAGGGCAAGATTCCATGCAGAAGGCCCCTGGTTCGGCCGGCTTGCAGGGGCATGCCTCCCAGGGGTGGGAGACCCCTCATCTGGTTCCCACCCCATGCAACTCCACACCCACCTGTGTGGAATGAAACTATGTTGAAAAACTAATGACGTGCAACTATGAAGACTGCCCTGGGCCCTCCCCCTTCTTTCTCTGTCTCTGTCTCTATCAAAAATAATAAAAATAAATCTTTAAAAGAAAATTTAACTCATGGGAAATCACCAAAATCACACATTTTGTATTTCATAATTCAGATATGAATTTGCATTTTGTGGAACTTGCACAAAACTAACTCAACTGTTTTTATTCCACATCTTATGTGTACTACATCTTGATATTCTACCACCACTTCGCCTTTAGTTTACTGATGAGTTAGGAGACACTGAAAAGAAAAGGAATTACGGGTTGCCCTCTTTTCTTTTCCTGCCATGTCATCATTTTCCATATAACTGGTGAATACAACAATAAGAAAGAGGGAAAGCCGGGATGGCTCAGTGGGTTAAGTGCTTGCTTTGAAGCCCCGAGGACCGAGGATTGAATCTTGGCTCCGGCCCAGGCAGACCCACATGCTGAACTGGGGTGTGCTTTCCTAATGTGGTGAGGCCCCTAGTTCAGTTCAAAAAAAAAAAAAAAAGAATAAGAAGGAAAAGGTAGAACATGGTAAGTTTTTTTTTGATGTTTTCTTCTTTCTGCAGAAGGAGTTCTGGTTCAAGAAGATGTGGCCTTTTGGATCTGTCAGTACCCACTCTTCCTCAGTCACAGGTTTAACACACTTAACTTGTACTCACTTTGAGTGTTGCTGAATTTTTATGAATTATGGATCCACTGGAGTTCTGCCCTCATGAGGCATTGCAAATGTTACACGTGAAAGGGTTGGCAAAGAAAAATAAACATGCATATTGCACATATATCCTCACCTTATATCCATGCTCTATTGTTCCATTAGATTTTAATTACAAAATACAAGTTCAAGATAAAATTAAGAATTTTAAGACAGTATACAAAGCATCAAACCAAGCAAGATGCTATTCTAGCAAGTGGTTCTATGCAACCACAAAGGTTGCACACCCATGAACCTGGCCCTGGTCTTCAGAGAGACATTTTCCAAGGTAATGAATGGGCTGTAATTGGTAAAGAAAAAGGAGAAGAATAAGTGAATTCAGATATATATATATATATATCTCCTCTGTGTGTGTGTGTGTATATATATATATGTATATATACACACTCATACACACACGTGCACATACATACATGTACACATACATACATACACATACACACATACATACATGGAGTGGAGAGATTGATCAAGGTAAAGTAACTAAGCAGTGAAATTTATAGGGAAGCAAAAAATACAATATATATGTATGTGTGTGTGTACATATACTATAATGCTGCAAGCAAAAGAAAAGAAGGAAGGGAAGAGTTGTGCAGTTCTCCCAAACAACTCACTAAGTTGGTTTCTGTCACTATGAAGTAGTCAATGAACCTCAAATAAGTGATATTCTTGTAACTTGGCACGTACACGCAGTAGAAAAAACTTTAAAATGGCCATGATCCCATCAAATATGAGTGATAGGGTGTGATTGCAGGATGAGGCTTTTTTGTGTGTGCTTCACTACAAGATGTCTCATCTTCCAGCCATTTTGATGTGTTACTAAGACCTCATTCTGGGAAATGATTTCTTTCTTAATGTCAGCTAATCAGTAGCTTTGTTTTTCTTTTCCCTGAATATCTGGACCCACATTAGAGCTAAATTTCAAAATGAGTACTTTGCATAGACTGCCCTTTTAATATTCCAATTTTAGAGACATCTTTGACATTTCTAAAACATCATTTTAAATTAAAGATGATGGGTTTAATTTCCATTGCCTAGGAAATTTTGGTGTATGTTTTAAAAGATTCTGTATTACCTATCATTCAAGACTAATTTAGTCAAGATGATAGACATTTTATGTTAATAGCATTTAGTATTCGAGAAGTATATTGGATTATCATGTTGTTACCTTCAAAGTACAAAAAGAAAAATAAAGTACACAACTTCGTTTTATTTGCATAGCTATTAGACACTTTGACAGACATGCTATTTTATTACCCCACTCACTAACTTGCTTTCTTTCTCATTAGTGCAGATTAATTATGTATGTATGAGAGACAAAATATTTCAGTAAATTGTCCAAGAGTTAAAATATGTTACCATTTTTTATGTAGTAGACATCCATCTAATTTTTCTGTTTTATTGTACACAAAGAGCTATCTAATCCTTGATTTCTAGGATTGGGCCAAGACTGTACCCCAGTTGTCTTATTGCAGTTTGCCTTAGTTTACTGACTCAGAAGTACCCTGTAGCAAGGGCCCAAAAGATCCAGTTTGCCACCTTGTCTTGTTATAACCCCACAGTCACCTGAGATTGTCAAATTTTTATACCTTCAATATTTGAGTTATATTTACTCTTATAAGCTGAATTTAACAGTTTCAAAATATGAGATGAGGTTAAAATGATTTAATTCTTGTTATTTGATATCCAGGAAGATCAAGTCTTCTATTTCCTTTAGAACTTATTTGTGATTTCAGTAATTTTTCCCCCATTATTGATTTGTATTTTCTTTTCTTGATTTGTTTGATAGTACATCTATATCAATAGAGCTAAACTTTGCACACTATGAGAAAAAAACAGCCATAAATGCCTTTATTTTTCTTATTAGATGGCTGGATATTTTCCAACAGCCCTTGTGTATGGTCACTTGATTTATACGAAGATGATACTTATAGTACAATAGAACAAAGGTAATTTTTTCAATCAATGGCACTAATTCAATTATAAATTCACATTTTAAAAAGAATAATTACCCCTACTTCTTCCTTATACAAAATTAATTTGAGATGTATTATAGACCTAAAATGACCAATAAAATGAAACATTAAGAAAAAAAAGGAAGATATGTATCTTTGGGATAGAAGTAATTTTTTAAACAGGACACAAAAAGCATTAACCAAAGAAAAAAATTGATGAAGTTCACTACACTAAAAATAAGAACTCTTTTTTCTTTTTTCTTTTATTGCTAGTTTATTGGGTTTACATTGGTTATAAAAATTATATAGCTTCCAGGTGTATAACTCTTTCCATCACCATGTAATTAGAGTCCTCTCTCTCCTCTCCCACCTGCTTCCCAGAACTCTTATTTTTTCTTACACAACACCATTAGAAAGTGAAAGAAAAATATCTCTGAATGGAATATATATTTGTAACATGTGTATCTGACAAAGAATTTATATGAAGAATATATAAAGAACTCCTATAAATTAAAAAGAAACAATCAGTCAACTCAATAGAAACAAATGGGCAAAAAGCCTGAAATGCTCTTCACAAGAAAAGGATATCCATATAAATATCATTTATTTGAAATGTTGCTCAACATCATTAGACATCAGATAAATGCAAAGAAAAACCACAATGAGATAACACTATACCTTCACCAAAATGACCATACATGCTGCTACATGTTGATAGAGATACAGATGTGGGGCAACAAGAACCCTCAAAGGCTATCGTTGGACATGTAAATTGGTACAACCACTTTGGGTAGCTGACAATATCAAGTAAAACGGAAACATACACATTTACCTAGAAAATATGAACCACCATTTCTTAGGCATTTACTAACAGAAAGGTATCCATACACACAACAAGAAAATGGTCATAGCTGCAAAATGCATCAAAGCTACAAACCAGAGATGATGCGTTTATATATTTACAGAAGAAACGAATAAATAAACTGTCGTAAATACATACATTAGAATTTTATGGAATGATAATGAAAAACCTCATACAACATTCAAAACCATTGATGAATCTCACAAATATAGTATTCAATGAAAGAAACTTGATGAAATGAATGCATTTAGAAAGTATGATTTCATTGACATAAAGTCAAAGACAGGCAGAACAACTTTTAGAAAAAGTAGGAGGTGGTAGAGGGAGATTTGTGTACACTGGTAATGTGCTATATATTTATTTTTGGCATGTTACATAGAATATTAACATTGTGACAAGTCATTCAGTTGTGCACTTATAATTTGTGTACATTCTATATGTATGTTATACAACAATAAAAAATTACTAAAAAGATACCCAGAATTAAACTTCTTCTAATGCCAATATGGAGTTCATAATAAACAATGCAAAGGTTTAAGAAAAAAGAGAAGAGAAAAATATTAGCAAGACTTAGGCTTACCCTTGAACAAATTAATCAGCCTAAAAACATAACATGACAATAACTCTTGTAGAAATTTTAGCAGATGGTACCAAATGAAATGCTGGCGGATAACAATGTATAGTGCTGGTCACTATAAAATGGCCATCTTAATGTACATTGGAAGACTCTGCTCTGCCCATGCTCACTCTCATAATTAAAGCCATGTTATTTTTTCAGCTTTCCCCAATTTGCTGTCCAACAGATGTGAAATGATGTTTTAGTTTCTAGCACACTCCCTTAGCTTCTCTGGGAATCCACCTCTATCTCCAAGATGCAGATCAGCATGCAGGAAGTTCTCTGGAGAGGACCATCAGGATCAACTACTGTAGGATAAGGAGATAGACAATTCCCCCAGAGGGCTGATAGCAGGAGGCTGTGAGAGGGCAGCTCTCCTCACAGTTGAGGAAGTAAGTCCTTCAGCCCTGGAGCAGTGTGGCAGACACCATAGTGTTCTCTCTGTGGGCTAGGCCAGCCCCTCAAGACCAAAGTGTCTGTGCCTTCTCCACAGAGTTGAAACAGGACACGTGTAATTCAATTTGAAGAACTGCTATGGAAAAATTACCTCTGAAGAAAATATTAAAGTTAATTTTTAAAAAAGATATTTCCCCCAACATTTATGCAAATACATTTTTTGTCTTAATGAAGAAGGGAGACTAAGGGTTCTATAACTGGGACGCATTTGGAGGTCTACGATGCTTTCTCCTAGAGATGCGAGTACATAATTAAAATAAGATCTTAGGAGATGTAAATAAATAATAGCACTTACAAAAATAACCTACAAAGGGAAGCAGGTATAAGAGGAGATATTTGTGTGTTTGTTTGCTTTTCAGTGTTAGGATGAGAGTGTACACAGTAAAGGGAGCTTATTTGGTTACATAGATCTGTGCTAATTGTCAGACTCATTCATCATTGTCAGATCCAGTGAAACAGGCCTAAATTTTATTTATCTCAATTGTTTCTCTTGAGAAGAATCAAATTGTTTTCACAAAGATAGTGATCAGGTTGTAAGTGGAGTCTAGAATTTGCTTCTGGGCAAATAATTGAAAACCTGCAAAATTTCCCCAGAATGTGTGAACAAGTCAGTGAAACATGTGAAACCCAGTATCTGGAGTCTTGGAAAAAACTTTCCCTATCAGTTCACCCAGCCCTCTGTGTTAAAGATGGGGAAACCTGTGATTAGAGGCACATGATTCACGCAAACTCCATGGATAATATGTAATAGAAATGGGTACTGCAATGCAGATGTCATTTCAGGCCTGGAATTCTTCATGTGACACCACACCAGCTGAGTGGTCCTTGAAACCTTCAGAGAAGTTTCGAGACTATCATAGGCCCTATAATCTGCTATTTTGGGATGCTTCATCCACCTTAAAAATAGTAAAGTCCAATATACATTCCAATATTAAATGCAAAAATATTGCATTAAATAAATTTTTTATATGTATAAAGTTTTAAAGGTTTTTTGTAATTTACCTTTTCTTAAAAAGATTTATTTTATTGTTTGAGAGAAGGTAAGGGAGGGAGGGAGGGAGAGAGAGAGAGAGAGAAAGGGAGCAGAGCCCAGAGCAGTCTCCATAGTTGTACATCATTAGTTGTGACATAGTTTTATTTCACACAGGTGGATGTGGGGCTGTATGGGGCAGGAATGTAACCAGGGGCCTCCCTCATAGGAGGTGAGAACCTTTACCACTGAACCGTCCCAGAGGTTACCAGCTCCACCACAGTTCAGCCTATGGGTTTGCATGGGCCGGAGCTAGGATTTGATCTCTGGATCTGGTGGTTGCAAGGCAAGCACTCAAGCTGCTCAGCTGTTTCAGCGTCCCCTGTAATTTACTTTAAACACTAAATATTAAGTAAAGAAGGAAGGAAGTGAAGGAGGGAGGGAGAGAGGGAAAGAGGGAAAGAGGGAGGAAGTGAAAGGAAAAAATTTCAAAGGAGAATCATAGAACTCAACTGCACAAAATGAAGCCTGGCTCTGGAAAGGCCTGGCAGCCAGTTTCGTCTCTCCGGGGCCATGTTGTGTCTCCTTTCTGCATCTCTTATTTACCTCATTCTTTTCTCTGTGGACTAGATGCCCATAATGGTTCCGCAATGAAAGCCTTAGCCTGCGTCTCTCTGACCCTCCAGTTGAGTCTCTGTAACAACCTATCCCATGCAGTTTCCCAGTCCCAGTTTCCTAGAAGAGAAAATCTGATTGGTCAAATGTGAGTAAGGTGTCTGTACCTGGTCGGTCCAATCAGTTGATACTGAGTGATAGAGATTCCAAAACTTGAGGCACAACAGATTCTCTAAGTGGCTGCAGGGGTGGAGGAAAATATTATTTGTTAGTACATTAAAATATGTGTGTGGTTTGAGCATTTGCATAAAACCTCTTGGCCTTTGTTCTGAGCAATAAACAGATTTCATGGACCAGCTTAGAAAAGTAGAGGTTAGGTATTCACAGCTCTGGTGCCTTTATCACTATCATAAACTGGCCATAATAGATATGGTTTGTTAGTAAGGGCGATAATTTTTGTTTCTAACTGAGGTGCATTTCTAACACAGGTGAGATGCACTCCTGTTTATTTCATTTCTTGAACTTTCTTTCCTGGAGTTAGAAGACCATCTTCTCTCTGGAGGCAAGGATAGAGACTTGATCTTGTTTGAAGCACCCCGAGTTCTTTGATACTTCCTGTCATGGAGGGTGAGCCTCAAGTTGTGACTTCCACGTAGACCGTTTAAGAGAGACAGTCCACAGCCTCTCAGGTCTCTTTAGTAGCCCATTGGTTATCGACAGGGACTATGAAATCAAATCAAATCCCCATATTTTAATGAAATAGAGCATTTTATTAATTTTAAATTCTTTTGTAGCAATTTTTTGTTTTTGTTTTTTTGTAAGAAGACCATTTCTGGCACAAAAACGGAGTCATAATTTATACTCTATGGTTGCAAAGTAAAAGTCATCTTTGTTTCATTGCTTACCCATCTATAAATGCTGTGTACTGCTAAATAGGAGACACTACAATTTTGATCCCTTCTTTTGCCAAAGTACTTTTTTTTCTCTAAAATTCTCGTAATTAGGGCCATAATGTCGAAAAGGTAGTTTGATCAGTGACTATTAGCAAGCGGTTATGTTGAACTAAGAATCCTTATAGAAAGATTATAAAATTGATCTCAGGAGTGAGGGAGAGAGAATTTGCCACCCCAGCTTCCCCCTGCCCCCAGATTTTATTAAGGTGTTAATGTGGCACTGCTGGGCACTTAGCATGGATGCCAAATTCTAGGCTAGTGTGGTCTTCTATAGCTCAATTAAAAAGCTTTGAAAAAAGAGAAAATGTTTTAAAATGGTAATGTGTTACATAAATATTCATGCTCATGCATGTCTCTGAAATCTGGACCTAATCCTTTAAAGCAGGGGTCTCCAAACTATGGCCCTCTCATCTGGCCCGTGGAGACCTTTTTATCTGAATAAAATAATATTAAATAAATAATTAAAAACAACATCTATATTTTGATTCTTTTTTATTTGGACCTCGAGTGTGTAGTTGGCCCCAAAAATGCTGTTTGATAGTTAATGCGACCCGCGGGCTGAAAAGTTTGGAGACCCCTGCTTTAAAGAATATGTTTTTTTCTGTTTGTTTGTTTGTTTGTTTTTGGCATCCTATGTACCACCTACTACGAAGATGGTGACCAATGATTGCCATCATACATGGCCATGAATATTTATTTATCTAGTACCTTATCCCTGTGCTAGAGAGAACATTAATAGACAAGTTACGAAGAAGAATTTCTTCCACAAGAAATGACCAGGTCCTCCCTTAACTCAAATAAATAAGTTCAGTAGATGGGCTCTCAGTTGTGATATCAGACCTCACTAATATTCTACTGGGTGGATGGAAACCTTAACTGAAGATAGTACATGACAGATTCTACTGCTAGTGAAAAAAAAATGGAGTGGCTTGCCAAGTCTATTGAAACATGTCTTTATCTAGAAGGTTGTAAGACAAGGTTAATTCAGAATTTCCTCTATCTTCTGTGTGACTTAAGAGTTGCTCCCAGGCAGCTCTGAGCAGAAGCTGTCAGTGTCTGTTAATATCAGCACTTGTCCCTCTGCCTCCATTTAAAAACCAGCCAGATGACACCACTGCTGTAATTCAAAGAAGGGATAGGAGAGCCCTGGAACAGACAATGAGCTGCCATGTCTCATTTATCTGCAGACACTACTGACGTCCTATTCCAATCACTCTAGTCCTGGCCTCTTTTCTTCTAAGTTATTTTTACCATTGGGGGGCTGGGAGGGGGGAGGAGCACATTCCTGTTTAGATATGCCACTGTCATTTTAAACTCAGTAATTTTCTCTCCCAAAGCAGCTTGCCTTCCTGATTTTCTATCCTTGTGAATGATATTGTAAGGATCAATAAATTTGGGTCATTTTGACTTTTTCCTACTTTGCTAAAAATATCAGCCTAGCAGCAAAGCCTATTGAACATATCTTTTTGATTTGCCCCTTCTTTCTATCCCCAAACTGTTAATAACAATGTTATTAAAGTGTTACACACTTCAAATCATGCTGAGGCTTTTGAAGTTCCTCACTTTTTGCTCCACTCCCCTCCAATACACCAGAACTCTTATCTTGTTTGATCACAATTTAATGGCATTTAATGAATTCTTCATGCCTTCATTGGAGGAAAGAATGAAGAGTCGTGTTTTGGTCTCCCCGAAGTCACCAGGCAATACCCCAAATATGGGGCCTGTGCATGATCCTCACTAGTAACACGTTTGAGGAACAATGTAGCTGATAACTGGATCTTTCCAGCACTCTGTTTAATTCAGTTGAATTTATAATTATCTTTTTTTTAACTTGTAGAAACTATTTTCAGTCACCCTTATTTTCAGTTGTTTAAGAGTCTGTGGAAAAACAGCAAAGACCACTCAGTGGCTGTTCTGCCCATTCCATGGCCTGAGCAGTGGGGGCTGCAGCCCAGCCCTCAGGGGGTGCTGGCTGCTCCAGGCCTCAGTGGAAAACTTCTGGACAGGCACAAGGGTGTCTGCTCACCTTCAGACCTGCTGGGGTGGGTTGAGCGGCAGTAAATTTGGGAACTGGAGCAGTCCGTCCACCCTGAAATTCCTCCTTGGGTGCAGCTTCCAGCAGCGGCCTGCTCCTCCTTTTCAGTCTCTTCAGGATCTCTGTACAAGTAGGGATCAGGCCTGACCACCCACCGGTGCTCATGGGAGGTGGCACCACATGTGCACAGAACTTTCTGGGCCAGTCTCCACCCACTCAGACCTGCGGAGTGAGCTCCCTTGTTGCAGCGTGGGCTGGCAGTGTCCACGGAGAGCAGAGGGGAGTCTGTGTCATACACAGAGCAAGGTAAGCACATTACAGGCGCCTCTGTGAGAACCTGGTGCTCAGCCCTGCGATCAGTGGCCTTGGCTCTTGGAAGGCTGCCTGGATCTGGTTAGCGCCGATTTCAGGAGAGAAGCAGCCAGCTGCAGGAGTTTGTAGTGGCAGCAACAAACTTCAGCACCGTTTACTGGCCCGTATTCCTAGACCATGCGACACTGACATCAGTCTGGTTTTCAGTGGCAACAACGGCACGAGATGCACGCAGAAGCTTCTCCCAGGTTCTCTTCAGCTTTAGGATGTAGATGCCAACACTTTTCCTTTTGTGGAAGTACTGCTTCATTTGGAAGTCAAGGTTGGTGCCACCTAAGCGGGTTCCTGCTGCAAGGAATTTGAGGACACCCCCCTCCTTCATTTGCTGGATGTCAAGGGCTCTGGACATGGTGAAATATTCTCTTCAGGTTACGTGGGAACAGAGAACAATGCCATATGGGCCCCTCTCTGGGTGGTGCCGAAAGGCCATTTATACCTCTCCTTTAATAATAGTTTTCTGTATGGTATGGGATAGGAATTGAGCTGCTTTTTTGTTTGTTTGTTGTTGTTTTTTTCTGTGTGGAAATCCCACTCTCTACTATTATTGCTATTAAAAAATACTGTTCTTTCCTTCTTTTCCGCAAGCCTTCTTCATAAACCAAGAACCTCTACGGTGGCCTTTCAATACATTTTTTACTTATTCTGTTGCTCTATTCTTGTGTTCTTGGGTCAGAGAAGCATGTTATCTTAAATAGCTTCATAATAAAACTTAATATTCACTTGAACAAGCCCTCCTATAATATTCATCTTCTTGGAGAATGTCTTAATTACGCCCCCCTTGCATTCCCATAAAACTTCAAAACAATTTGCCATGTTTAACTTAAAAAAAAAATTCTATTGGTATTTTGACTGAGCTTGCATTGCATTCAGGGAACAATGATATCTTTACAACATGGCATTTTCCAACTCTTCAACACTATGAATTCTCTTAATTATGTTGGGTTTTCTCAATTTCTCACAATAATGTTCTACAATTTTCTGTGTAGAGATCTCACAAAAGTTTTGCTGGATTGATCCCTATGTATTGATATTTTGATATTATCATAAATGGTATCATTCTTAAGTTCTTATAGGTTATCCACTAATTCAAGCAATTTCTCAATGAAAAACAGTTTTATTTCTTCATTTAGAATCTCTAATACTCATTCATTCCTCCCCCCACCTTTTTTTTCCTTTTCTTATTACTAGCTAGAACCTCCAGTACAATGTTGAGTGAATAGTGATGAACTTATTTCCAAATTCACGGTGACAATTTTCAGTATTATGACATTAAGTATACGGTAAGTCTTTCTTAGATACATTTTATAATTACTTTGTCAGATTAAAGAAGTTTGCATATTTAGTTTGCAAAGAGGGGTTTTAAAAAATCATTAATGGTTGTAGAATTTATATCACTTTATTCTTTTTCCTAATCTATTGAGATGACCAGCTTTCAAAATCTTCTTTTAATTTAAAGTTTCTTTTAATTAAATTTTCAAATGTTAAGATAGCTTTGCATTTCCAGAATAAGTTCAACTTGATCATGGTATAATATTCTTTTTTATATACTATTTACTATACTTTGATTTGATAATATTTGTAAGATTCATATATCTTTATTCATGAGAGAAATTTGCCCATAATTTTTCTTTATTGTAGTGACTGCCAGGTTTCAGAATCAAGGTGAGGCTGGCCTAATTTCTTACATATTTGGAGATATCTATTAGTGAAGACATCAAGTTCTGTTGATTTTTCATCTATTTTCTTGAAGATACTCATTTTGGGTTATTAATGTATGGGTTCAATATCTGAATCATCTTTGGGTCTATTTATAGTGTCTTTTTTCTCTTTGTTTTTAGTTGTTGGTCTTATTTCTAACATCTCTGTTAACTCTTATTTGAATTATAGAATATATGTAATATCACGCCATAAAATCTGAAATGTTTTTATTTAAAAATAGTACACACATTCAGCTTTTCCCATTTCAGTAGATACTATGTTGTATTTTCTGGTTTGCTCAATGCTTTTAAAACACAGAATGAGCTCTGCTTTGAAATATCATGGGCCTCAAACACCAAAGATTTAGGTAAACAGATAAGAGTCTCAATTAAAACTAAAATGGAGCAAGTCAGTATAAAGACAGAGCGTATCTATTATACATTTGGAAAGTAAAGTACTCATCAAGTTGAAATCTGTACAAATGAAATGAAACTATTCTGGAACTGGTCCACCACAAGTTTCTGAACTGGTTCTGTTACAAAAAAGAATGAAGTGAAATTAGCAACCTATGCTTAGACTTTTGAAATCTTATAACAGAAATGCAGAGGTTAAAGAACATATTTATTTTTTCCACTTTATGGAATCATCCAATAATTTTTTTAGGAACTAATTATGAGTATGAAATTTCAAATACCTACACAATAAAAAAACACTTTCATGAATATTCTTAAGGCAAAGTATAGAACAAAAGTAGTTATTTTCTCCCCATACGTTCCATAGGTTTTAGTCCACTTTTATGGAGCATATGTTTATGTTTACGTAAATCAGCAACTATTTTAAGCTGTATTTGACATGCCTGGATACTCTAATTTCTGTGTGTGAAGGTGGAGGGAAGAGTTTCCATTACAGACCCAGGAACTTGTTTTGATGCCAATAATTAACCTACATTTTTAAATTGGACCCTTACTTTCTACACACATCACACAAGTACCCACAATTTAATTATATTATCTGTACACAAGCTGAAATATAATAAAATGGCAATATAATGATGGAAGGGGACATATACTCTTTTTGCTGCACCCTTCATTTTGTAGAATATCACATTATATATTAAAAAAAAACATTTTGCTCAAGAAATAAAGTATATTTACTAAAATATAATTAGAAATGAATCACCTTCCCCACCCCCCACCCCCAAAAAAACAAACAAAAACAAAAACAAGGCAGGCTCGTCCCTTATTTGTTAGAAGCATAAAAAATATTAGCTTCTGTGCCTTTTTGCCTCTTAGGGTTTTCTTTAAAAATGTAAATGAAAGGTATTTGAAGAAAATAACAGAAGTAAGTTTTTTTGTTTTTTGTTTTTTTAATTAAAAATGTTATTTAAAAACAAAAAAAATTAGGGAAAACCTGAAATGGCTCAGAGAGCTAAGCACTTGCTTTGCAGCCCTGGGGACCAAGAATTGAATCCCAGCCCTGGCCCGTGCAGACCCATATGCTGAACTGGGGTGTGCTTCCCATGTGGGAGGCCTCCAGCCCAGTACCCACCTTGTGCCCACCTGTGTGGAATGAAACCATGTTGAAAAAACTGATGACATAGATGTACAACTATGGAGACTGCTCTGGGCCCTCCCTCTTCTTTCTGTCTCTCTCTGTCTCTGTCTAAAGCAATAAAATAAATCTTAAAAAACAACAACACCAAGGAAATTAGCACATTTAGAATTAATGACAGAGCAATATAGAGAATGTATAGTTGATAAATAGAATATCTTTTTGCCCCCAGGTATACAGCCACATTAAAATAAACAAATGGAACTATATTTTTATATTAAATACCAAAACCATTTGCTTGTTTTACAATTTGTTTTTAAATGACAATGATAAATTTTCCTTTGTAAAAATTTCAATTTTTAACCAAAGCCAAATCCAACATGAATTACCAAGTATTCCAGAATAGTAGGATTTCTAATGGCCCACCAAAGATAAAAAAATAAAAACATATTTTTCTTATATCTCACTGAGGCTTTCTAACTCATGGTAGTATTAATACAAGCAAATCACTTCTGGAGAAAATAGATGATTAATTAAAACCAACCTTACTTCTCCAAAGCAGTTAGCCAGCATTCTTTCAGTGTTCCAAGTAAAACCAAGCGGTAAAGGGAGGAATGAGAAAAATATTGAATCATTCTGGGTTTCTGGTAACTAGTTTATCACTCTTGTCGTAAATAGATATGGAGAGCTTTTCTGTGGAATTGCCAGATACTGTTTTGTTTTGTTTTTTTCCCTAAGAGATTTAATTTTATTCTGGTATGCAGTTATATCCCATTGAACTCTTCTATTTTTGATCTGCCATTAGTACTAGAGTCCCCTTGGGGCTCTCATTCTCCCTGGACCTGGGCCATTTCTCCTTGGTGAACTCAAAATTCTGTCTTCCTGGCACCATCTAATCACTGTGTTCTCCACTTAAAAGTTTAGCCTTTAGAAGCTGCTTTCTGCCTGGTTTCTCAGAGCCCCTCACCACACTTGCACTGGGTAGGGGCCAGCAAATGCCCTGAGGGCAGATTATAGAGAGAAGGTTGGGCTCATTTCTCTGCAGGTCCCTTTTATCTGGAACCTTGGTCCTTCAAGTCCTTATGCTTTTGGAAGCTTTGAACTCCGGGTTCAGTCTTTCTGGCCCAATCAGAAGACTCTTGTGAGTTCTAGGATACCACTTAATACTTAAATTTCCATGTCCCTGGGAAGTAATCAAAAAATAACTTTCAAGAAAAAAAAATGTTGATTTAACCTCATAAAACTTAAAACTCTTTGCTTGTCAAAACATCAGAAACAAGTTATATTACATCAGAAACTATCTGCCTACTAAATTTTGTTCATCTTTTCTATAGTATATAGGGTAGAGGACCCCTAAAACACCTCAGCATTTATTTATTAAAAAATTGTGTATTTATTTTTACATGTTTAAACTTAGTCACCTTCAAACTACTCTCTGTTTGATGCACTATATCTATTGAGATTCTTTTCCACTACTCAAAACAGTTTTTGAACTCATTGACTTTGATGTCTTTTAGCATCTCTACCATTGTTTGTTTGTTTGTTTGTTTTTGTTTGTTTTTTGTTTTTTTAATTAAATTTAATGGGGTGACATTGGTTGGTAACAATTACACAGTTTCCAGACATTACCCATGACTCGCACTATGTGCCCACCACCCAGAAGCAGCTCCCCCTCCACCACCATATATCCAGTGCCCAATCCCCCCACCCCCACAACTCTCCCTTCCCCCTCCTCCCCCCTCTCCAGGTAACCACCAAACTATTGAGTGTGTCCATAATGCTGGTGCCCTCTCCCACCTTCCCTCCCTCTCTCCCTC
>PVKE010009740.1:30758-44151 GCA_004027555.1 Craseonycteris thonglongyai | reverse complement strand
GTCCTGAAGGACTGGAAGGAAGGCTAGTCTATGAGGCAGGTGACAGCACCTGTGTCCAAACTAAGAGTTACCTGGGCAGGGCCCACATCCGGTAAGGGAGTAAGGAAACATGGGTGAGACAGTGAAGTGAGAGGGGATCCAGGAGGAGGTGGTTCTTGCAAGTTACAGCAGGTGCTACTGCCCCGGTCTGTCTGCACATGCCAAGATGCTGGTTTCTGGGGAAGTGAAGGAGGTGCTAGGAGCAAGGCAGAGCTTGGAGTGAGAGCCACGCGGGATGTGAAGACAGAATCAGGCACAGAAGTCTGAGGCGGAAGCCCAAGTTATCACAATGGAGCCGCATTGGTAGCAGAGACGCTTGATTTGGAGCATGGGAGGTTTGGGAGTGGGGTGGAGCGAGGGTGCTCTTGAAGTCTTTAGAATATAAAATCAGAGTTAATTCTAAGGACTGAGACAGAGCTAAAACCTCAAGCAAGGAGGCAGGAGGAACACCGTCAGAGGGAACTGGGGAGGCTGGCCTGTGGGGAATCGCCTTTTACATACACTGTGTTGGGTGTTCTTTATTTTCTTTAGCAGTTCTAGCAGATGTAAGCATTATTTTTATCCTCATACCTGAAGAATCAGAGAAGTGCTCATGGTTAATGGATTCACCACATCTCTGTGCCCTTGGCTTTGACTGGATACCCTGATGAAGTTCCTCAGGTAGTGGTTGTAGCAAATGGTAGGAAGCCTGGCTCCAGCTGTTTATCTCAGCTCTGCCCACCTGTTCTGACTGTGCAGCCTTGGATGGGTTACTAGGCCTCTCTGTGCTGCAGCAGAAACGAAGATGATGAAAAGACCTTTCTCACTGTGTAGTCCTGAGGATCTAATGGGATGGTATGTGAGGGGTTTAGGACAGTGTCTGGCACATGGAGCTCAGTAAGTGGTACTATTATGCTCTAGACATAAAGTTCTTTAGGGAAGATTTCAGATGTTTAACAGTCATCACTAGCTGAGTGGATGGATGGGCCCATAGCAAGGTTAGACCTAAAAAGTAAACAATGCAAAAATAATTCCTATTTGATTGTATAAAAAAACAAGATTTTCTCATTAATTGAATTTTGACTTACAGTGAATTTTAGTGAGATATTACCCAACTTAAAGAGGTAGAAATTTGGGGTATGAGTCCATACTGTGCCACTTGTGGCAATTCTTCCAATGCCTACTTTCCTTATCTGTGAAAATTACCAATAATGGGTACAATAGCCCACCTCACAGAATCATCCTGAGAATCACGTGAGATGGTAGACCAACAGCATTTTAAAATACAAGGATGTCATGTGTTGGATATTTTTATTCCCTGGACACAAACCTACTGGTAAGCAAGAAAAGGTTAGTTGTCTGTAGAGTTGGCAAGAGGAAGCCATTCTGGAATTTAAAACTGTGGTGCTGAGAAGCCACCCTGGCTTTGGATATGAATAATTTATTAAGGCTGCCAGGTGGGCCCCAAATAGACAAGTAGACAGTTTTTCCAAGAACTCTTCAGTCTCTTTCCTCCTGTGCCGTTCTCTTAACAACAGCAAGATTTCAGTTTTGTTTTTTATTTCTTCTCTACCCACACAGTGGACTCAGACCCCGCCCCAGTGAATCCTTGCTATGACAGGAGCCACACATGTGACATGACAGCTCAGTGCCACCCGGGGGCAGGTGTAGACTACACCTGTGAGTGCGCACCTGGGTACCAGGGAAATGGACGGAGCTGTGTGGGTAAGAGCCATATGCTTTATGCTCAGCTTTCTGAATGATCTCCATTGATCAGGGGTTTAATAGCTATTGATCTAAAGATAGTGGTTTAAAAACTACAGCCTATTCTGGTTAGGTCTGAGAGGGCAGTTTGGAGGTGTGTATTTGGGACTGGGAATGTGGAAAAGATGTCTACTGCAATTCCTGGAGTTTTTGAGTTTTAGTCTGTATTAAGTATTTCTTACATTTACAAAAAAGTATATTTTCTGATTATTGTTAGGTTTCAGATTTCTGGTTATTGTTTCTTTTTCTGATTATGTCCCCCAAAATAGCAGTAGAAATTTCTTTTTACGTTTTAAAAGAAAAATTGTTAGTGTTTTTCTTCTAAATGTTCATTTTTTTCAAAATATATCTCCCTGTGACTTGAATGACTTAAAATAAATGTTTATTATTTATGATGATCTGCAACATGCATCCACATCTGGTATTTAGAAATCTTACATTTCACCTCCTGTTTAGTCCACTAACTACTAGTCCCACTGAAGCCTCAAAGTGGTGAGAAAACACTGAGTTTTCAGACCTTCCACTTGAGAGGCCTTTGATTTAAGGAGCACTTTTCTGTTTTTATTTCTCTCTAGATATAAATGAATGTGCAACTGGCTTCCATCGCTGTGGCCCCAACTCTGTGTGTATCAACTTGCCAGGAAGCTACAGGTGTGAATGTCGGAGCGGTTATGAGTTTGCAGATGACCAGCATACTTGCATCTGTGAGTGCCAAAATTATTCTTCTCCTTGGCCAAAACGACACTGAACCCCGCTCTTTGGTTCATTAATGTTTCCACTTCTGTGCAGAAGCTATGCTGTATGGTTTTCTAGAAAATAGAACTTTTACATAGCAATAACTCAAAGTTCTGCCTAAGTTTCGCCTTGTTTTTGTTGTTTGTTTGTTTGTCTTGCTTATTTTGTTTTGTTGATTTTATCTAAATAGATATTTTTGGTGTTGAGTTATTGAAAGATATTCAACTCAGTTGGGATTCCTGTGTGTCTTGATACTTGGCCCAATAATGTAACAAGTCTATGAATTTCTTTAATAAATAACAACTCTAAGAAGAGGTCAAATTAGGATGAAATTGATTTGTAATTCAAAGATGCTTGTCCCATTTGGCCAGCCAAAGAGCTCCATCTATAATAAATACACCTTTACTAGGGTTCCAAAACAAAAACATGTTTTGGACCTAAAAGTGGATCCAAGAGAACTAGAAGTCTGAATTCCTCCCATTGTTAAAGATAGATGATATTAGAAAAAATACATTTTTTAATTCAGTGGGATGATAAAGTAGCAGTGATCGTAGAGATTGTGTGTGTGTATGTGTGTGTGTAGCAGTTTTAAACAAGGCCTCTTTTGATGACTGATCTTCATGCCTACCGGTACTGTTTTACAAACCCAGATGGTCTGCACACACACCACCTAGTGATCTTGTTAAAATGCAGAGTCTGATTCCCTGGCTCTGGGTTGGGACCTGGGAACTGACATTCCTTATAAGCCTCCAGAAGTCCTGATGCTGCTGGTGTGCAGGTCACACTGTGAAGAGCATGGCTCACCCATGTGGAGACCTGGACTCTTGGACATCTGTGCCTTCTTCTCTTTTTAGTGACTGCCTTACCTCCCAACCCCTGTGAGGATGGCAGCCACACCTGTGCTCCTGCTGACCGGGCCCGGTGCATTCACCATGGAGGCAGCACTTTCAGCTGCTCCTGCCTGCCTGGCTATGCGGGCAACGGACACCAGTGTACCGGTGAGTACCCAGAGCTCAGCCACTTTGGACACACATCCCCACATAGCCAGAACCTCTCTCAGAAAGGACCTCACCCTTCCTCTGACTCACACAGCCTTGGAATTGCCGAGTCTAGGTGATTCCCCTCGGACTGGCTTGAGCGTATATAGCTGCCCTTGTGGATATGTGCCTGCAGCACTGGGGAGCCACCGCCAGCTGGTAACCTCTGGTTCTTGGAGCCTCATATAGGCTGGAGGAACTTAGGGAAAGTCAGATATTCTCCTGGTAGGAGGTCTCCAGTCTCTTTAGTAATTGGTTTAATTTAGCACTTCCAGTCATGCCTAATTTTTAGTTTTTATTCCTGCTTGAAATGATATTTTAAGCAATATCTAAACATATGCATAATCCTTTTTCCTTCTCTTCTTTATCTATAGAGATAGAAATATATGAAAGTAGATAGATGATTCATAGATGATTCATAAATAGATGATTGATAGATGATAAACTCCAAAGATATAAAAGGGTATTAATGGATACCTACGTACTCAAAAACATTTCTCCCAGAAATCTAACTACCTTTAAGACTTCATATAGTATTTTATAAAAGTGCTAAAGTGGAATGCAGGATTAACTGTTCAAATTTAACTCAAAAATAATGTGTGAGGGTATTACTGAGAATTTAGGCATAATACTTTGGGTATAAATGTTCATAAAATTGGGATTAGTAGTATTTTAGTCTAGAAATTATTCAGTGTACATCCACAAAATACAGTGAAAGTTTTCAAAATGTACCCAGTGACATGTGATTGAATTGAAACTCAAGTTCATGCTGTCTGTCCATCAGTAATACACCCAAATTATGGTAAAATTATTTACTGGGAGTGAGAAAATGGTGGGGAACTGGTTTGGAGTGGAAGAGAGTCTAAGAGTAGCCTTAGGGGAAGCTGGGATGGCTCAGTGGGTTAAGCGCTCACTTTGCAGCCCCGGGGACCGAGGATCGAATCCCGGCCCCGGCCTGTGTGGACCCATATGCTGAACTGGGGAGTGCCCCCAGTTCAGTTCTCACCGGGGTGAGACCCCGGCCCAGTTCCTGCCCTGTGCAGCCCTGCGCCCACCTGTGGAATGAAACTATGTGGAAAAACCAATGCTGTGCAACTGTGGAGACTGCTCTGGGCCCTCCCCCTTCTCTCTGTCTCTGTATCTCTCTCTCTCTCAAAAACAATAAAAAAATAAATAAATTTTTAAGAGTAGCCTTGGAACTCCTGGGAGCTTCATAAAAGATCTGCTAGCCTGGCCCCCTCCCTCTTCACCAGAGGTTTGATTCTTCTTCTCCCATTCCTTTTCCCTTTGGTTTCAGCTGGACAGGTAGCTGGACCAGCAACCGGAAACCATAGGTATTAGGGCAGCACTGCCCTCCCCTCCTTTCTGAATGTGGCAGGCTGTCTGGTGTCACCTGAACCTTGTTTTTTAATCAATTAATGCTTTCATGTCTGTACAGAAGCTCTGCTTATGGTTTTCTTGAAAACATAGTTTATATCACAATGACCCAAAATTGCCACTCATTCAGCCCTGCCCCATCCCCCCCAAAAAACAAAGACCCCTCCCAGCTTTAGACAGAGCTCAAGTGTTTCTGAAATTAGAATGAGGTAGATTTGTAATTCACAGATGTTTGTCACATTTGACCAGCTAAAGACTCCATCTATAATCAATACACTCTTTATAGATGGGGGTACCCTCCACAGGTATGGGGGGTCAGGGTGAGGAACACAGATTCATTGTTTCTGTTAAACCTCACAGTGGGATTAATGCTATTAATATTTCCTCCCTTGTGTAAGTTATCATTCAGTTGGATTTGATACACTACTGGTTCTAAGAAATGAGAATTCATAGAGAAAAAAAAATCTTGTCAATAGAATTTCGTATTTGAAAATCTGACTGTTCAGGTCAGCAGAGATGGTGCTTATAAAGTATTTAATTCCTTAGGTCTTTGGTTTAAAGCCAAGAGGTTGAAATTAATTGCAGCTTAAATTTGATGCTAATCAGAATATTAATTGAAGTTAGATACTTCTTGCCCTAAGCCCATCTAGAATCATTCTCTCTTCCTTCTTTTAGCTCCTAGTCTGTCCTGCAAACTTTTGGTTACCTCTCTGGTTCTCTGCTTTTAGAATTGTCTCTGGAACCCACAAATTTAAAAACATGGTGAACCCATCACATGCTTCCCCGGTGTTAGGTATCTATTGCTACATAACAGATCACCCCCAAATGTGGCAGCTTAGAACAATACATGCTTATTATATATAGATCATCAGGGGCCTGGGAATGGCTTAGGTTGGTCCTCTGCCTTAGGACCCTCAACAAGGCTGTAGTCAAGGGGTCTTGCAGGTTTGGGGTCTCATCTGAAGGACCAGCTGGGGAAAGAGCCTCACATGGTTATTGGCAGGATGCAGTTCCTTGAGAACTGCTGGATCAAGAGCTTCAGGTGTTTGCTGGCTGTTGCCTGGGGGTGACTGTCAGCTTCTTGCCAGATGGACCTCTCCAACAAGGTAGATTACTTCATCAAAGCCACTGGCAGGCAGTAAGTCTACTAGCAAGATGGAAGTTATAATCACAAAAATGCTAACCCCTCAATACTGCTTTTGTGTATTGGTTAGAAGCAAGTTGCTCAAAGAAAGAGGATCATACAAGACTGTGAATACCAGGAGGTAGGGTAGGGATCTTTGGGTCTGTCTTAGAGTCTGCCTCCCACAGTCAGTTACCATGTGGTTACCTTTCAAGTTTTCAGACTGTGTGGTAGTAGAGAATGATAATCATTGTTGTAATGACCTATGCCATGCATAAATCAGGTGGGGCTAATCATGAAAGTGGCTTGCAGGATAAGTGTGCATATGGGCACACACATATTTAAAGGCATGCCATAGTGTTCATGTGTCCCAGCGACTATAAAACTAGAGAAAAATAAAGGTAAAGGCTTTATTCTATGGAAAATATGTATTCTTGAAGCACATGTTTTTGTTTTTTATTCCATCAAACTCGCACAAAAAGGGTGTGTGGGTTCTTCTCCAGCCAGTTTGTTAAGAACCAGGTTCCCTAGAGAGGCTGCACATGGCTTTAGGTTCTCGATCCAGTCTGAGTCACTAGCAGGAATTACTTTATCCAAGTAGTTAAATCCTTCCTAGCTTCCCTCAGTCTGGATTGAGTTCAGCCTTGTATGAGTATAAGTGGGATATTTCTCAGGCATGTTTGTTTTTATAGATTTTTGGTGACTTTTGCCTGTTGCAAAAGCAGATTGCTTTGAGTTGGGACCTTTCCAGGGAGGAGCAAATGTGAGGTGAGGAACCAGGTTCCGGATGGCCCATTTCCCAGAGCCACCTATGCTCAGGAGGGATATGAGGGGAGGTACTTACATTATTCTCTCACAGGTTTCCTGTTCTAAGAGAGGGATGTTGGGTAAGGTATGGTAAAGCTGGTGTAGCCACAGGAGGAGAAGAGAACAAGGTTTAAGAGGAAGAAGTTCATTATACTCACAGATCCCAGAGAAAGGCCATCCTGTGCCATGCAGGTTCACATGGGGTCACAACCAGCCAGGTGCTTGACCCAATGGGTGGGAAGTGAGAACTTATAGGCTGAAGCCTTTATTGGGGTCCAGAGTGGGAAGGAGGTGAATGGGCACCAGGAAATTTCACTGGGTAGTTTGAAAGAAAACCAGTCCAGGGGGTGGAGGAGGGAATTAGGGGTTTGTTTTGAAGGGATTTCAGCTGGTTTTGGGTGTGGGCTCAGAATTAGAGCAGTGAGAAGAATGATGAAGCACCAAAGCATGAACTCAAAATAGAGGATCTTTAACACATTTTTCAAAAAGGTTCTTTTGCCAGCTTAATAGATGACAGAATGGAGAATTATGCTGAGAGTTGTGCCATCTTTTGTCTGAGTGGTGAAAGAACTCTACTGTGCCTCACACATTGTTGTCTTGACCTCAGTGTTCTGACAGCCCCTAAAGACCGTTGACAATGATTAAGCATAAATGCAGCCCCCCTCCCCAAATGGTATAACAAGGAACGCTCCCCACCAAGAGGTAGAAAATCTGCACTTTCTCTCCTGACACCTGACATCCTGCGAAATAGGGAAGAGCTCTTTACACAAAAGCTCCAGTTACTCCCACCTCCCACTGTCCACCCGTTCGCACTCCTGAGGGATCTATAGCCTGCATGCACTCAGACCCTGGCATGGCTGGCCCGACTGGGTCTCTATCATGATGCAAGGTCCTCCAAGGGTCAGGGACTGTGCTTCAGGAAGCCTTAACCTCCCCCAGCTTTTGGGGGATAGGTTTCTCACTTGTGGTGCTTTTGGTCTCAAGGACTTTCTCCCTATTGGTCATCTGTAAGTTATTGCCTCTTCTTGACTTTAGTGTCTGTGGGGAGGAGGCCTATTCTTTCAGTTCTGATTGGAATTCTAGGCCACAGGCATAAAGACATAGCTCTGGGGAGTCTCCACTCTTTTAGTTCAAAAATACTTATAAGAAGCTGAACCCTGAGTTCTAGAAATAGGCCCTGTGTCTCAGGAATTCCTGCTTCCTGTCATTGCCTGGGTTCCTGTTACCACAAGAAGTTCTTTTAGCATATGTATTAAGAATAGATTTAATTTCCTGCATTTGGCTGGACATTAATTTTTACAGCTTTAGTTTCATAGCCAGCTTTGCAGCCTTTTCCAGGCCCAAGGAACTGAATGGTCACCAGCTTTGCCCAACTGGGCATCTGAATTGTACTATAGTAGAGACAGAGTCCCAACCTCAAGGATAATGAAACAGGACAACATAGAACTCATAGTCATTAGACTAGAGATAAGGTTTCTGTTGTAATTGTTTTCATTTGCTTTATTTTGGGTTAACTAAGTAGCTGACCAGTAAACCTTGTTTGCCTCTAATCTTGCAGATGAATTGATAACTTCATGTCTGCCTTTGTAGGTGAAAGGAAGGTGACCATGGAGGCCAACTGCTCACCTGGGCAGAGCCTTTCTAGGTAGGATTAAAGTTGATTGTGTTGAACATTCAGTGATTTTTCTTTCTTTTTTTTTTACTTAAGGGAACTAATTTATGTTGACTAGCCTCCCTTGAGACTGTAGATAAGCAGAATGGTAACTTGCTAAGTACAATGTAAGTGATTCCTCTCCTGTGAATGGAAGGTCTGTGTTGAATAGTACTTACGAAAGCCCCTTAGTCATAGGAAGGTGTCTCAGTGAATGTTGTCACAGCCAGGGTGGCACTGATAGCCCTACAAGAGATTCCATTTGGGTCACAGGAGTCTGGGTGAGGAGCCACCTCTGTTTCCAGCTGAGTCACATCCAATTCAGGATGGTAAATCTCTGGCTTCCTGGGTCCGATGTTGCACCAATCATTGCAGTTCACTTCTCCCGTTTTCTGTTTCCCACTGGCCATCTCATCTCACTTTCTTCCCTATTCACACATTTTGAGAGTAGTTTTTGGATATTATTGCAGATGTCACCACTTTATTTTCAGTGGAGCCTTGATCAGACCTACCCAACTTACCCTCCTCTTACTCAGGAAGACTTCCAAGTCTCTGAAGATAGCTTATCTCAACCACTGGTTATTGGTTTTATCAGTTAGACTCTTAGAGGTGGTTTTCTTTTTTGTTGTTTATTTTTGGTGTGTGGGGAGTGTGTGTGTGTGTTGGGGGGAGTGTGTGTGTGTGTGGGGGGGTATCTTGCTATTTCAGCATGTGCTGATTTCAGTAAATAAAAAAAAGGAATGTAAGTTGGCTTTTGTTTGAAGTTTCAGATGTTGTTTTGAGATATATGAAAATTAATCCTCATGATACTGTGAGTGTAGGGTCCAGAATTATTTGTAAGCCTGATATATTTGAATTTTTTGTGTTGTTTCAAAAACCTGATATTTTTCTTATACTTTTCTATTTCTTCTAAAAGTGGAAAATAAGATTTCTGATTAATTGGGCATTCTAGATAGTAGGACTCTGATTATTAGGCAAGACTTAATGTTAGGCTGACCAGATGTACCATTTGAAACGCGATAGAAAACAACGGTACTGTCCCTTTGCAAATGGTACATATGGTCAGGCTAGTCTCACTGGGCTAAACTCAAGGGCTAAATGACAGTACCGTTATTTTCTGTCCCGGTTAAAATGGTATTTCTGGTCAGCCTACTTAATGTGCTTCTAACTTATCTGAAGAAGTATTTAGGGCCTCATTGGGCTTGTCTGCATCTGTAAATCAGTGCCACAGGGTGACAGTGCCAACAATGAAAGGAAAAAACTATTGTTACATATATTTATTACAGTGTCACTCAAAGGAAATGATTTATAGTTTAAAGGTTAGTTCAAAGGTAATGACTTCCTGGAATTTATTGTACATAAAAGATGCCCTAGAAATATACTGCAGGGTATATTTTTCGGAGTGAAAACACGTGTGAGTCCTCCACTGCACCTTCTTTGATGAATGGGACAACTCATGGGTCCCTACCTTTTGTGCTGCGAAGCTTGCCTTTAGGTGTCAACATGTTTCTGCTGTGCCCAAAGGTCTTCTGAAGTTGAGCCCTCATTATTGATCCATGTGCACTAGGGCCATATAGAAGCACAAATTAAGTGCAGTGAGGTCATACTGTCCTTTCCTCCCTCCCTCCCTGTCCCTGTTCTGATCTCTGCAGATGTTGATGAATGCTCGGAAACCAGATGTCACCCCTCGGCTACCTGCCACAATACCCCTGGCTCCTTTTCCTGCCGCTGTCAACCTGGCTACCTTGGGGATGGACTTCAGTGTACACCTGGTAAGGTTTGGAAGGCTAGATTAGACACAGAGAAGTTCCAGCTCCTTTAGTGCTAGTTACTGCAACACTTCAGCCCACTCTCGATGAATCCAGGTCTGAGGCCTTCGTGGATCTTCCAGGATCTAGCTTTTTTCCCCCCTCAGTGACCTCCAACTGCCCAGGTCAGTGATAGTTCACTGGCTATTAGCATTCTGGGAGGCCCAGAGTATGACTTACCAATTAGCAGTGCTGGTTACCTGCCCTAGTGATCTGCCTTGCATTGGTAAGTGTGATTTAGATGGAGTATTGAGTTTACTAAACAGCAGTAGCGAGCTGGGACTAAGATCCACCGTGACTGCTCTAGGAGAACGTGGCCAGCACAGTGCAATCTAGTGGCAGCCATTGATCTGTAACTTCTATCAGCTTCCACTCTGGACCTCAGAGAATGAACTGAACTTTGTTTTTTCCAGTCTCTTGGGATATTTGAACAGAAGCCATGATTGCTCTTCATTTTATCCAGACAGCAATGGGAGTTTGAGGGCTCAGGGGAGGGGCTGTTGGTACAGCACAGTCGGCCTTATAGGGTGAACTGTGAGAATTAGGGAAACATGTAGACAGTGGCAGGGCTAAAATAAGCATCCAGGACTCCAGAATTCCAGTGCCTTGTTTTTTCCCCTCCAACTTATGCTCTCTTCTAGCTATAGATGAAAACACCTCAGACAGGAGCCTTTGGGGTTGGCTGATAAAAGTAGATGGGTTGAAATGCCTTTTAGTCTACCTTTGTATCTCCTCTTCCTTGGCCTCAGAAGACCACACCTCAGGGCTGAAACCTTGTGAACGCCAGCAGCACATAGCCCAGGCTCAACATACCTATCCTGGTGCTCGGATCCACATCCCCCAGTGTGACGAGCAGGGCCACTTCCTGCCACTGCAGTGTCATGGCAGCACCGGCTTCTGCTGGTGCGTGGACCCTGATGGTCATGAAGTGCCTGGTACCCAGACTCCACCGGGCTCCATGCCACCTCACTGTGGACCCCCAGGTGAGCCAATCAAGAACGTAACCACATACCAGGTTAGGCCTGATTGTGAGATAGATTATAAGCCCCCAGACCATGCAGACTCAGGGCTGACTAAGTCCTCCTTCCTCCTAGGAACACTTGAATGATACATGCACTTCTATGCACATGCATGTTACAGGGACAGAAACATTCACGTGACAGATACGATCACTGTTCCTCACTGCACATCAGCCTCTTAACCCTTGTCTAGCACAAGACTAGCAGTTGAGGTTGCGTGTGTAGGTCAGGCTGAGACCACTACCTGAGATCTACTATGGCGGCTGAGAGATGTGAAGGTGTTAGAGCTAGAGGATCTGGCCAACCAGCCCTTTGTCCAAAAGGAAAAGTGCCTTCCCATGTAACTTTATACCATTTAACTTTGCCTTCTGAATTGTAGTCTTAAGGCTGTTTAATATCAATAAGAAAAATAAGTATGTCACTTGTGGGTGGAGCCTGTCAGTTTCCTCTAAGCTAATAACCCCAGCCCTCTAGTCAGGACCATCATGGCCACGGGGGACCACTGCTCTCCAGCTACCTTCAGAAGAGACGCAGGAACCTGTTTTGTTAGCCTGTGTGATCTGAGATGCTGATGATCAACATATCTGTCATCATCTGAGCGCTTCCCATCCGATGGAGCATGGTTATCAAGTGCTCACAGGTCACACCAACAGCAGGTTGCCAAGCAGGTTTCTGCTCCTTGCTGAACTGTTCAGTGGTGGGAAAATTTTTTTTTTTTAAATAAAGAACTGTATTATATCCATGAGCTTGCTATTCCAAGATCCATTTTTACTATTGAAAAGGGTTCCAGAAATACTAATCTTGGCCTTTAATGCATGTGAGTTATGAAGAGCTGGAGAATTACCACTAGCTTTGATCCTTCTAATAATATTGTTATGACCAGGATATTAGTGATTCTAAGATACATATAGGTAACAATTGGTAAGATTCATAGGTAACACTTGTTCCCACAGTGACACTCCTAGTTCCTCTCTGACCCTATTTTTAGGAAAAGATTTTGCAGGTTCATAAAAACAAAAACAAAAAACAGAAAAATCCTGTTTCACTCATGCCTGCTCTTTAAAAAGCCTTAGTTCTAACTCCAGCTGGAATTTGAAGAAATCAGATGGTTGGGAGGTGCTTAGAATCGTTCAGAACTCTATTAAACTTTTTAAGACAAGTGTGTGTTAAGGACAATGATTCAAAAGGGAGCCAAGAGAGTAAGAAGTTAATGGCTAAAAGAGTGACACATTTTTCTGTGCAGACTCTTTCCCATGGCCCAGACTTCCCCCCTGGCACTGGTTTGGCCTAGGCTGCCATTTCTGACTATTCTCATCTGCATAATGGGGTCAGCTTGAAGGGGAAGAGAACACTTTCTGCCCAAAATTTCAAAATATTTAAAACCGTGCCAGCCAGAAACAGAAGAGAAATCAATGCTTGGATTGAGAAGTAGCTTTAAATAGTAAGGAATGAGAGATGGATGCCCACGCGTGAGTGAGGGGCCCACTCCCCAGAAGCTGACTGTGCTCATTCCAGAAAAAGAGATGCACCTCCCTAGGTGGTCCCCTGAGCCAGGAATGGATCCTCTGAGTATGGAATGTGGACCTGGGGTGGTGGTAGGAACTTCTCCAGAGAATCCCACCTTGGAAGACAAGTATTTGAGGAAGTGCCATGTCCCTCTCCTGGTTCATTGAGACACATCTGCACAAGGAAGTCAGCTTTCCTTCTCCAGGAGGTCTTCAAAAGAGTTTTGCTTCTCATGGGTCACGAGCGAAGGAGACAAGTTGAAGGGCATCCACTGTCTCCAAACCTGGTGCGTCTTGTAGTTGAGCTCACTGGGTTTGAGCTCTGAGGATTTTATTTTATTTATTTTTTTTTTTATTTTATTTTTTTTTTATCTTTTCACATTTATAGAGAGAAATTATCTTTTTGTCTTCAGTGCATAGTTATTTCTATTTTACTTTTTGACAGATAGAGAGAGAGACAGAGACAGAGACAGTTAGAGAACCGAACTGTGGGAACTCCCCAGTTCAGCATGTGGGTCCTGCCTGGGCCGGAGCCGGGATTCGATCCTC
>PVKE010009740.1:0-30658 GCA_004027555.1 Craseonycteris thonglongyai | reverse complement strand
GATTTTATTCACCATCTGCCTGCTTTCCTTCAGGAAGCATAGGTGCTATAGCCCAGCGGTAATGTTTCCAACTTTGTTCTTTGAAGCCAAGCCGTTGGAGGTTTTGACCAAAGGAATGACGTGAAATGACTTGGTTTTAAAGGGACTCTTTCTGGCTGCTGGTTAAGTTTACACTGGGGGTGGAAGTAGGGGGGTGGGAAAGAGGGTGGAAGCAGGGAAATCAGTAAGGTTGTTGTAGCAATCCTGGCACAAGCCGATGGGGCTTTGACCAGGATGATAAGGGTGGATGTGGTGAGAAGTGAAGACACTCTGAATGGATTTGGAAGGTACAGCTGACATTTCTTGACATATGGAGAGTGACAGACAGAAAGGAGTCAAGGATGATTGGGCCTGAACAGTGGAAAGATGGAGGTGCAATTTATTCGTCAGGAGTAAAGTCTAGGGCAGAGTAGCTTTGATGGGGGAAGTAGGGGCCCGGTTTTTGTTAGTTCTCCTCTGAGATTTCTGTTATACATCCAAATGGTGTTATCGGGTAGGTACTTGGCTGTATGAGTCTACAGACCATAGGCTTTGAGGTGCAGGGAATAAATAGAAAGTGCTTCTCCTTTTTTAAGTCCCTTCAGGTAATCCTTCTATAGATGACTGTTGGAGCTATTTCAGTAGCTGTAGCAGAGTCCTCACAGACAGAAAATCGCTGTTTGGGGCAGATGGCCCTGTGGAAGCCATTTTGGGGGAAACTGCAGATGGATAACTGCTCTACCAGAGGAGCTAACAGTTAAGCATGGTGGTGAGCTGGGAGGGAGGAATGAGATGGGAGGACGCTGGGAAAGGAGACAGAGCAACATGGCAGGAAGCCAGAACCTAGAAAAGGATTCAGCTTTGAGATAATCTCAGGAGCAGGTGGCCAAAGGACATCTAGTAACTGGAGTGTCAAGTTGTTTGCTACCACCTCTGCTCACATACACCAATTACGATGTTAGACTTTCATCCAATATTGTTTTCCAGTGAACAGATACTGAAGGCCATGTAAGTAGGGCATTCAGTAACACTTTCTAAGACATACACTAGCCAGTCTAAAGATAACCCTCTCAGATGCAGGTCTTGGAGTTTGAAGCAAGAGGGAAAGAATAAAGTATTGGCTTTAAGCATCATGTATGCCACTTTGCCCCCAAGGGGAGTCCCCACAAGTGTTCTGTTAGCAGATGCCGTGGGCCTCAGGTGGAATGGTCTGCATAGCCTCTTCTGTCCTAAGATCGTCCCCCTTCCCAAGCTGCATGAGCCCAGCACCCCTGACCTTCCCACCTCCTCTTGCTCTTTCCTGATGTGGTGGGGCTTTGATGACACATCTTTGTGGCCTGGGAAAACAGGAGCATTGAGATTGACCCCCTCCTGATTTGCGTGCAGAACTCCTTAGAGCACTTTAATGCTCTGTCTCTGTGTTCAGGGGCTTGGCTGAGGCCTCAGTAATGGACACTAGGAGGCGGGCCAGGAGGCCAGGCATGGGGATCTTGAACTACATGCTGCATTCTATCCTTGGCTCACGATCGAAAGGTATTTTGTCCCATCTGTTCAGAGCCCACCCAGAGGCCCCGGACCGTCTGTGAGCGCTGGAGGGAAAACCTGCTGGAACACTATGGTGGCACGCCCAGGGACGACCAGTACGTGCCCCAGTGTGATGACATGGGCCACTTCAACCCACTGCAGTGCCATGGGAAGAGTGACTTCTGCTGGTGTGTGGACAAAGATGGCCGAGAGGTGCAGGGCACCCGCTCCCAGCCAGGCACCACACCTGCATGTAAGCCCTCCCCTCAGCTGCATCTGATGGGCCTCTTTAGAGAGGCTGCCAGCTGCGCATGAACGTGGGCAAACCACGGTCAACCGGTCCAAAGCAAGAAGCCACTACCACGCTATGGTCACTTATCTGGTCCACCCAAGATCCCAATTTGGATTTCATTTTTGGTTTTGTCATTAGCAGTTTCTATAATTAGACCATCTGGCACTCAGTTCTGCATGCAGTTACTCCCCTTCCTCAGCCCAGGGTGAAAGGGGAAGCTTGTCACCCTAGGGCCCCAAAGAGAGGCTGACACAATACTAGCTCCGGTTTTGTGTTCTGAAAAGACAAAAAAAATCCCCAAACCTGCTTTGCTCCAAGGGAAATGTGTCATCTTCCCTTCAAGTAATTGGCAGTGATTTACATAATTGAGCCTTAGAAAAAATACCCATAGAAATTAGAATTTAAGGAACATCTGGAGTGCATCTGTCTAGGGTAAAGAACTTTTGATGTTTTTGGAGGCTCTGGTATGTGGGAAAGTACCTTTTCTTCTCTCCCCACATCCACCCTGTTTCCTCTGCTCCTCACACCCGCCTCCTTTCTCATGGCAGGTATACCCACGGTCGCTCCACCTGCAGTCCGGCCCACGCCCAGGCCTGATGTGACTCCTCCTTCCGTGGGCACCTTCCTGCTCTATGCCCAGGGCCAGCAAATTGGCCACTTGCCCCTCAATGGTACCAGGCTTCAGAAGGATGCGGCCAAGACCCTGCTGTCACTGCATGTAAAGTGGCTTTCTCCTGGGGTGGGGGGAACTGTGCAAGTTGTTCAGATCTGGGCACAGGCTTGAGGTGGAGGGAGGTCTGGCAGGGTTTCTGGGCTACAGTGTCAATATGTGCCTGACACCAGTACCACATAAAATGGAGTTCACTGGTGCTGGGATTCATGTTTGACTGACGAAGGCAGCTTTCTCTGGATGGTTTAAGGGTTTCAGATACCGGTATGTGGAAAGGGAATTTCAGAACTGCTAGGATATTGAGGCAGTATCGTGATCCAAGGGAAACTGACTCTTAACCCAAGTCCCTAGGGTTCTCTCCACACCCAGACATCTCCAGAGATTCTGGAAACCAAAACAGGACTAGCTAGCTACAGGCTTTGGTTTCCATAGTCAGTTGAGAATCCTATGTGCAAACCAATTAATGACTGCCTCATTCTGGCAGCCCCTCCCTCCCTCCCACTTTGGTTCTGCTGATAGGCCTGTTTTCGTTTTCTGTTTCCTTCAGAGACAATGATTTGGGGAAAGTGTGATGCTGGGAAAGGAGTGGACAGAGCTTCCCCTGGAGGGTGCTTGCCACTTCCTGAGCCAGCAGCCTCTCTATTGTCAAGGCAATCCATTTTGGAGGAGAGATTTCTTCTCTGATATGGAGAAAAAAGAACGAGGTGTATCAGAAAGGCACTGACATTTATAATGGGAAATGGTCTGATTCTATTTCTAAATTTCACGCTCCAGGTACTTGCTCATTTTTGAGAAAGAATAGTAATGTGTATGTTTATTTACTTCTGTTAGTGAACTAACTCCTTATCTGGTTGGCCCCAGATAGCCTAAGAACAGTTTAGAAGCAGCCAGTGTTCATATAGATTTTTTCTCCTTTTAAGATTTGACTTTTTGTGTTTATGGCTTGTAATTTTTATGGCAAAACCTAGCATGTTCTTTTGCATTAGTTTCTCTAATAGAAGTGGACACCAAGACACTGTCATCACCTCAAGCTAACAATTGGCTTATTCTAGCCAATTCTGAATGAGGGCATGGTGGTAGAATTGAAAGAAATGAAACATGGGTTATCAGCACATCTTGGAGAAATTTACTTAAACTGGGACTTTTTCCTCCAAGAAATTTTGAAGTCATCACATGGGTTAATGGAAATCTACATGGATATGCATGCTTGCTTGAGAGAGACTGACTTTTTCATTTTCAAGTAAAATTGTATTTGACCTTCAAATAAACTGCCGGCTTTTCCACAGGTGCCAAATCCTGCCTTAGTGTTTCTTGTGCTGAATCCTCTCCCAGCAGGCACAAGTCAGGCCTGCCCCAGGAGGCTGTTAGGCAAGCAGGGAGCTGGCGTGACCTCAGGGACAGCCAGATGGCCCCTAGATGTTAGTTTTTCACATCTGCTGGGTTTCACAAAGCAGGAGTCTGGGCTGGAAAGTGGATGAAGAAAGTACTGTGCAGAGTTTTGGAAAGGAATATCACAGACTCAGCATTTAAAAAAAAACCTCATTTATTTGGCAATGTGAGACCTCCTTAGCCAGAAAATGCGGGACCACTATTCCCCAGTTCCTTAACCCATTAAACTGTAGACTTTTATTTTACGTTAAGAGTACAAGCAAATTGCTTTGCAGTGAGAGGCAGAGTGGGAGGAAAGGGTAACAGCACCTCAGGCAGGGGACTGATCTTCTATCACAGGGGAGGGGACAGTAGATTTTGTTACACGCTGGCAAATTTCACAAAGGCTTGTTCAGAAAGTGCAGATAATTGAAAGGAGTCAGTTTTTGCCCAGTAAAATATTAAGAACTTACTATGCTGAGACTAACATTTATTTGTGTTTTACTCACTGAAGGGGCTGCTTTTTTCATGAAGTCACTTTTGTTTTTACTGCCAACAGTAACAGTTTTGTTGAGACCTCACTGCATAGTAATTACTGATTACTAATCACAAGCTTATATGGTATTAATTTTTATAGCAGCTACATAGTGTTGGTTCTGTTTATTTTACGAATAAGGAAACAAAGATATAGAGAGGTTAAGTACCGAAGTCACACAGCTAGTTAAGTGGCCAAACTTGGCTCTGACCCCAAGAGGGCGGCCTCCACAGCCCACTCTGCTCAGCTGCCCATAAGCCTACAGTGCAGGGTTGTTCCCTGCAGCCTTGCATGGGTGAGGCAGCTGAGTATGAACTCTGGGGAAATGCAAGGAGTCCTAATCATTCCAATTCTGTGTTTTGGTCCACAAAGGGCTCCATAGTTGTGGGAATTGATTACGACTGCCGGGAGAGGATGGTGTACTGGACAGACGTCGCTGGACGGACGATTAGTCGTGCCCGTTTGGAACTGGGAGCAGAGCCCGAGATAATCATTAACTCAGGTCAGCAGCTCCACCCAGAACGCACTTCACATTTCAACTGACTCCAAGTCCAAATTATTTGCCTGTTTTATGACAAAGCCTTCCTTCTATTTTCACCCAAAAGGGGAGATTGAGTTCTATGCAAATCACTTTATTGAGCTGTGCAATAATAGCCTCTCTATAAACACATTCATACATAAGGAATGAGGCGATTCACTGTGAGCCCTTTCTGAGAAATAGGGCTCTTGATGGAAAGGGCTCAGGGTAAAAATTCAGGACGTGGCCATAGATGCTGCTGCCTGGCTTCCAGCACTGTGACTGCCTGCTGCCATCAGTCTGGTAGGTCTGTTAGTCTAGAGCAGGGGTCTCCAAACTGCGGGCCTCATGAGGCCCTCTCATCCGGCCCGTGGAGACCTTTTTATCTGAATAAAATAATATTAAATAGTTAAAAACAACATCTATGTTTTGATTCTTTTTTATTTGGACCTCGAGTGTGTAGTCGGCCCCCAAACTGCTTTGATAGTTAATGCGACCCGCGGGCTTAAAAGTTTCGAAACCCCTGGAGAGGAAACTAGGGTTGCAGAAAAAGTGGGAAAAAAAGGATTTGTTCTTCCATTCACCTGGTTCTTCCAACCTAGATACTCTCAGAATGTTTTTTTTTCAACTATTCAAAGATCTTTCTGCTTAAAGTTCACCTTTCATGCCTGCAAGTGCTCCTTCCTGCCTCTGTTTTATTTCCAGGTCTGATAAGCCCTGAAGGACTTGCCATTGACCACTTTCGTAGAACAATGTACTGGACGGACAGTGGCCTGGATAAGATAGAGAGGGCCAAGCTGGATGGCTCTGAGCGCAGGGCCCTCTTCCACACAGACCTGGTGAACCCCCGAGCTATTGCGGTGGATCCGATCCGAGGGTCAGCTGGCTTTCCCTTTTTCTCCATTACCTGTAGATCCCAATTTGAAGCCCTTGGATTTAAATGCACTGTGGGGAGGGTCAGAATAAGAGCATAAAAGCTCAAATGCATTATTTCACAGTATTTATTGAGGATCCACTCAGTGTCAGGCACGGTCTACTTTGGATCAGATGTCTGAGGTAACAAACTAGAATAAGGGGGTCTCCTTCAGCAACACATTAAGAAATCTGTTAAAACCAGTCAAATTTATGTCCACTGAATGGTGTAAGCATCCAAACTCACACAGCTGGCATTTTACTTCTCTGGCCTCACTTTCACTGTAGCAGAAGTCAAGAGTAAAATGTTCCCTATTCATGGTAATTGCTAAGGCCATCAACTGGGATATAATTTGGTCAATGTTTCAGTATTTGTTAGAAATAGGGAGGATTTCTATAACATGAGAGAAACTTGCCATATTTAATGGGGCTTCTATCAAATGAAATTCCAGAAGGAACTCTTCAATCAATAAAGAAAAGCTTCAGCTTTAAATTTCAATGAATGTTTTTGACTCAGAAATACTTAGTGAAAAGCCTCAAAGATGGTTCTGAAATTTGGGCTCTACACCTTAAGGAAAGTGTTATCTTTCTCTATTCCATTTAATTTATCCACAGCAACTTGTACTGGACAGACTGGAATCGAGAAGCTCCTAAAATTGAAACGTCATCTTTAGATGGACAAAACAGAAGAATTCTGGTGAATAAAGACATTGGACTGCCCAATGGTTTAACTTTCGACCTCTTCTCCAAACTGCTCTGCTGGGCAGATGCAGGTAACTACTACTGATAGAATGAATACAAATACAGAACTCTTCATTACAGTGGGTGCCATCACTCTAACAGATTTTACAATAAAACCAAATACCAGCTTTTACATCTTTTGATTTAAATCTGTAACAGTACAGCACATCACCTACCCCTTTGTTCTGTGCGTACACTTTTGAAGAACACTTTGTAATGATGCTTATAATGAACTTCCTAGGCTACTGGGGGATGTGTGTGAATTCAGAAGTTAAGTTTGAGAGCTAGTAATATATCCAATTCATTTTTGTAGTGCATGCCATTCCCCTATGAGAATTTGGCATACTTTTTGTATTAAAAAGAAATATCCACTTTTGGAACTGACAAACTTAGATAAATGATCAAGAGGTTTTTCTTTGTTTGTTTTTTTTTACCAGTATAACATTTATAAATATGTTACTTTAGCAGTCAGTATGCTATTATGCTGAGGGCATTCCTTGAGAAGTGATGTGGCAGGATGGCTTCCTTCAGTAATAAGTCTGGGCTGCCAATACCCAGGTTAACTGTGCATGATTTCGTTATTAGCACAAGTGAAGATTATGTATGTCTAGTTACATACTAAAGAATATGAAAAAGGCCATTCTTAAAAAATGTATAATCTAATAAAAAGGACTACAATGGGTCATAATTATAAATCAATTGTGCAAAACAAGTTACATTTTTTAAAAGTGAGATTTAAATCAAAGTTCCATGAGAAATGTGAAACTTGGAAAGTCTTAACTTGTTTAGCTATTGCAAAATTTTCAAGACTGGTTTCCTTTACATTGAAAAATATGAACCATGTTACTACTTTAGCTACTTTTTATTACTACCTAGAGACTAATACAGTCTTCTAAAAACACTTAAGGATTTTAGTTAAAAGGCAGCCTTGGCTTGTATACATTGCTTATAAAGGGCAAATATTTATCCAGATGTTATGTTTACAACAGTTTATGAGCTAACACTTGAAATTGTTATAAAAAAGCTTATCTCTAATGCCCTATTTTGGAAGAAACTTGGCCATATTTCTTAAATGCAATACTTTCTTCCAAAAAAGGATTGAATTTAAACTCTATTAAAAACTAGAATGTTATATTAAACACACTAAAGACTGGTAATAGAACAGGAAATTTTAGTTTCTAATTTGTGTCACTGGGAATAAAAATATCTATTTCCTATTCTACCTTTCCTTTAAGAATAAATCTACCTGCCATTATTATTTTGGCAAGGAATTTTTTTTTCTTTTTCCCCATGGTATAAAAGGATCTCATTTTCCCTCTTTGATGTTTTAAAAGGAACAAAAAAACTGGAGTGCACACTACCTGATGGAACTGGACGACATGTCATTCAAAACAACCTCAACTATCCCTTCAGCATTGTTAGCTACGCAGATCACTTCTATCACACGGACTGGAGGAGGTGAGCTTGACACACTCTGGACAGGCCTGAGAAGGCACACTGTTCTGGAGGACACACCACTTGTTTGACCAAATGTCAGTAAGTGACTTCAGTAATTAAACGCTCAAGTTTTCATTATCTCATTAGCAGATAACATCATTCACATGTGGCTTTTAAAATACTTTTCTGTCACCTAGAAATTTAATGATATTGCTCACATGTAGCTTTAAAGTAGTAGATATTTTTTTATATTGTATTTATTAGATAATAAACTATCTAAAAAGGAAGCCTGTTAATCTAAATCTTATCTTCAGAGAAAGACTAACTTAATGTGACACCATGAGGTATATCAGTTATATGATTTAAACAGATTTTTTAATGGCATTGTGGATATATTAGCTGTCCAGCTGGAAGAATGAAAAATATTATAACATAGAACTGCTCTCCAAGGAGCAAATGGGGAATATTAAAAAAAATATATATATGTCTAAGCCTTTCTACCCTATCCCCTGTAATTCTGATTTAATTGGTCTGGCAAAAGGCCTAGGAATCAGTATTTAAATTAGATCCTCAAGTGATTCCAACATGCAGCTAGGGTAGAGAGCCACTGGTTTGGACTAGTGGTTCTCAAACTTCATTGTGGCATCAGAATCATCTTGAGGGCTTGTTAAAACATACTACTGCCTCCCTTCCAGAATCTAATTCAGTATTTCTGAGGTAGGGCCCAAGCATTTGCATTTCTACCAAGTTCCCAGATGATGCAGGTCTGAGGACAACTTTTGAGGACCACTGATGAGAGACAAATCTTCTGAACTGAGTCAAAACTCATTTTGTTATATTAATTTAAAAATATATTCCTAGAAGGCTGACAGAGGTTTTTCTCTATTTTAACTGACTTTTTCTATCCAACCTTATAGCCCATGAATTCACTCTTCCTTTCTGTTACCAGGGATGGTGTTATATCAGTAAATAGAGACAGTGGCCAGTTTACTGATGAGTATCTTCCAGAGCAGCGATCTCATCTCTACGGGATAACTGCAGTCTACCCCTACTGCCCAACAGGTACATGAGCATGCTCAGGCTATTCTTCTGGATCAGCAGGGAGAGAAGACTCTATTGGGTAACTGATTAGCTTTGGCTCAAATTCTGACTGCTGCCACTGACAAAGCCACCAGGGAGAGCCACTTTGAGCTGGAAAAATTAATGGCTAGCACAAGGGAGTGACCAGTTTTTACTACCTTAAGTCTAACTTAGCTTAACTAAACACACAAAAAGTCAACCTATGAGGGTATTTACCCTTTAAAAGACTTGCTGATGCAACTCAGTTATTCAATACTCACCCACTGTCCCCTCACCCCACCTCCCCTCACAGGAAGAAAGTAAATACGGCATCATAAAGGACTTGGGAGTTCACAATCAGAATCTGGACCCTAAAGAACATTTACTGCAAACAAAGGTGAAGAAAGTGAAAAAGGAATTGGCAATTAGAAGTTCCTGGACATAGAAGATGAACATTTTCAGTGCAAAAAGACTAAGTATAGTTTGTGAAAAGTTGATACCTCAATCTCTACTACTGTAATTTTTTAAAAAAGTTATTGCCAAGTTTAGAAAGTTGATATAATTTTAATTGTTGCTTATTAAAGCAACTTTTTTATAAAACATTTATAGCATATTTACAAGGTCAAATTCATTCAACTAAGAACCAAATATGCTGAGACCTTAAATCAGACTTTTGCTATGATTCTTTTTGGTCAAGAAATTAAAGCACAGGTGACCAGTATAAAAAATACAATCTTAAACCTTGACGTAGTTAGAGGCTATGCAGAACTGATGGGAAAGAACCAACTTATTTATAGTTTCCCAACAAAACTTCTAAGATTTTTTTTTACCTCTGCATCAGTGCATTTCTATTTATATTAAAAGGTGCTAGAATGTTTCAATTTGTATTTTCTGATCCTGTAAGTCCCTCTATAGAACTACCCACAAAAATTACTACATTTATAAATACCAAAGCTGTATCAGTTCTCAATTTTTCCAGATTACGCCAATAAAATATTTTAAAGTTTTCCTATGACTTTCAGGATCTGTATTATTTCTATAACAAAGTTGGGCATTGGCATGTACCCTAATCATAAAGGAAAAAGCAGATTAATTATACATAAACATAACACAGTAAAAAAAAAATCAACTTTCCCACACTTTATTAATGAAAAAGCAATGTTAAATCTCTAGAACATAGTCACTTTTCTGGGATTCTTCCCTCGAAAATGTGACATTTGATTTCCAAACACATGCCAGAGCGTACATAGTTCCCAATTGTACTAAGTAGGTGAGAGGATGAATCCTAAAATGTTCATCTTCCAACTTTTCCCAGTCTGTGGTCTGTCTTTGGATCGGCAATAATTGCCTGAACAGCTACTATGGCTTCATTAATTTTTGTCTGTAGCTCTCTGAGCTCTTCTATATGTAGCAATCGCAGAATTTGAGCAGCTTCATTAAGAACTGCATCTGTTTTATAAGAAACACTGTATTAATCAATAACTTTTGTATTTAAGACCATTACTTACTCATTTCCCCCAAAATATTCACCAAATCTCAAAGTATGAATTAAAACAAAATCACTTACCTCCTGTGTCAAAACCAAGAATATGCTTGTCTAAAGCAACAGGCAAGCCCTTAAAAAAAAAAAGGACAAAATGAGACTAGTTAAGAATCATATCCTTTTCTCATCTGAAACTGAAAAGCAGCTACCTATTGTTATTTTAACCCTTTTAACCACAGTAACAAGGGGACAGAGAATTTCCTCTTTAAATTTGCATTTTGATGTTTTTTTCCTACTATAACCAGTTAGGCAGGAATGGCCTTTAAATGTAGTGGGAAGCTAGTTCCATAACTCATCCAATCCTGTAAGACCAGACATACAAAATAGTCTTTTTTTTTATTCCTACAGTGCTGTCATTACTGGAAGGAGGGGGTGCAACTATCCCATTTTTGCTATCGTAAGCAGCAGTGTAGAGGGTAAATGGAGTAAGACTACTTTTAATATTACTTTCCACAAGCAAGTCTACTTCTGAGCACATTAATGGCTTTGCAAATTGCACAAATCTAAAATATGTATTTTTTCAACCAGAATGAAGTTTAACATATTACATATTACCTATATAATTTAACTTTCAATAATTCATTCTGAAGTTACTTTGAAATAAAGTCTCAGAAAATGAATAGAATCTAAACCAAGCTTGTCCAACCTGCAGCCCACATGTGGTCCAGGACAGCTTTGAATGTGGCCCAAGACAATTCTTTTTCCAATGTGGCCCAGGGAAGCCAAAAGGTTGGACACCTCTGATCTAAACCCTTTAGCCTACAGTCAGGACCTATATCTAGATATGCCAAAGATGGTGACTGTGATGGTGCCAAACTATAAGGAGTTGAATAAAAATCAGACCGACAACCTAGACTTTCTGATTACATAAAATCATCACCACAAATAAAACACTATACTTTCAATGCTACAAATGCTAAGCTGTGTCTATTCATTTAATGAAAAGCTACCTAGGGTCCATCTACTTCAACATAGTTAATAAACACATGTAAGTTTTTTAAAAAAACAAATGGCTATGGAAATCAGTGAGCAAAATTAAGGAGTGCAATTGCGCTGAGCGGCTTTCTGTCGGTCTGGTACCAGAAGCTCTTTTTCCCTTTGTCTCTGCCAAAAGACCACCAAAACATAGCTACTACCAAAGACGACCACAGGCCCAAATGCTAGTTATAATCGGTTAAAAACAAGAACATTCAAGTATAAAAACTTTCTGCACTATATTAATATACAGCATGATATCTTTTGAGATGGAACTAAAACTAAGATTTACCTGGAGCACTGAAAATAAAACTAAATTTTACTGTGCAAATAAGAGGAAAGAGATTTAACCATGTCCTTATTTGCACTGCCTTTCAAATTAAAGGCACAGTTTTAATGATTTTATTATGCCAGAACAATTTACTTTCTGTTCTATAGCGTGGAAGAAATAAGCTGATCCTTAATCCAATTTCCAGTGGCCTGATTCATACATAATTAATAAGCCAGTAAGAGCCTTTAAAAGAACTCTTTCAGAGGGGTCTACTCTTCCCTGGTATTAATAAACTTTTAACACTCCTGGGCCTTGCTAAAGATGGGGTCAGAGGACAAATAACATTAGGGGAGGCAAAAAAAGACCAGAGTCCAGGATGGTCGCTGTGCCAAAAACATTCACTGCAACATCTATACAGCAGAAGAGATATCTGCTGCTGTTAACCCCAAAGGACATGCTTTCTACTGCCCCATAGTCAATGAAACCTTAGGGACATCTGGAATTTCTTCAGTGCATCTAAATGTATCCCAAAATTATTAAGGGAAAGATGGTTGTGGTATATAGTTTTTCTCAGCCCACAAAGCAGGACTGAAAGGTGACGGTTTCAGTTACCTGCAGGCTGAACTTGACACTCTAATGACCCCTTTACCCTTGCTTTCCCCGGGCCAGCCAACTAGCTCATGTAGACCACCACACAGGGACTCTTGTCCCCACCCACCATAAGAGCACAGGCTCTTGAATCAGACTGCCTGAGCTCAACCACTTGTTAATTAGGTGACCTTAGGCAAGTTATTTATGTTTTATGCTAGGAAAAAAGGATAAAATGAGATTTCTCTGAAGAAACAAAAAGGAGGAGAGAATTTAGGTGGAACAAAGAAGACAATTAGTTAACAGAGAAGAAAGTGTGTCCTGTTTTCCAGCAATTAGTCAAAATAATCTAGTAAATTTCACAAAGGCAAATTCTTTTAAATAAACTTCAACGAGGCACATGCAGTGGTTTGTATTGGTAGATGGTGGATGTGCTATTGGTAGCTTCTCTACGGTATGAAGTGAGATAAACATTAAGTTCATTTATTCACTCAAAAATGACTGGATACAATTAACTTATGAACCAAATTCAATCCCCATGCAATAGAAGTCTGGGTAGCTCTAACACTGAACGGATTATCTTAAGCAGATACATGCGAAGTTTAAACTCATCATAATACCAGAAGAAACTTTCATTAATAATTTAGTATTAAAAAAAAATACATACCTCTTTTGTTTGATTTGCTTTAGCAACTGCATCCTGTGTCAGGCGTTCCTGGACCAAAATGCGAATTGCCTAAGAAACAAAAAAATATGGTTTTTTAGTTTTCATTGGCTGTTCATCTTTTCTTCTCTTAGTCTAGAGAATAAGGGTACCCAGTTTGATGAAGCTAGAATTACCTAGTTCATTAACAAACTCCTCAATAAATTAAAAATAAAACAAAACTGCTATTGTAATGAAAGTTCTCATTTTTAGTATTTAATAATGTGGAATAATGTTCATAGCAATTAAAAAATTTCTGAATAGGTAATTCATGTGCTGGTGAAAAAATATTTTAAATAAATAATACATGGTAAAAAGTATCTCTCTTTCCCTACCCAAGCCTCAGTCATCCCTCCAGAAAACAATCACTGTTATCAGTACCTTGTATATCCCTTCCAGGGCTCTACAAACATGCTTAGGCACATATGCATGAGCAAATGCAATCTTTGACACAAAGGGCAGCATGTCATACACACACTGTCCTTGCTTTTTTCACTTAATTATAATAAAATGGTTTCAGATCTTTCACAGAACACATCATTTTTTAAATCACTAAGGCATTTTATTATGGCAGACCCAAATGCCTGCATGTATCTGCACAAAATCAAAAGATTTTTTAAATGGAATTTTAGTGGATGAAAATTACAACTCAAAATAAGTGTGATGACTTGCAAAAATATTTTTAATAAAAACAAACTAAATGCTTTATTTGAAAAGGATAATTAAACCAATCTTTAACAATAATTGCAAATGTAAACAGTTCTGTTGCCAAATAGTTAATATACTGATTCTTGTGCTTGGCAAACGTATGAAGATGTTTTCCATATGGTTATATATTATTTGAGTGCTTCTTAAAATAACTCAAAGGACAATCATGCAGCTAGAATTAGAATTTTATAAAGCTTTTGGTTATAACTGACTTTTACTTTTACCCACTGGGTGTTTAATGACAAGTACCGCCAAAATGCTAACATTGTTTCTTCTCTCAGTTTATGATTAAAGCTGACATGAATACTGTAGATCTGTTCCAAAGTAATTTACATAATTGCCTGAGTAAGGAAATAGCCTTTGAGAGAGCTAAATTTCACTAAAAACAACTTTTTGTCTCTTGGCATCCAATCTGAATTGAGAACATCCAAGTTAACATTCAGATTCAGCATACAGATTTACAATACTCTAGGTACAGAACAGTTTTTCCCTTCCTACAACTGCCACTTAATACATACAATTCTAAAAAGTAGAAAAAATTCTGGCTTAATCTCTTGTGGATAGAATGAAATCTTTCAATTTACTACAAAATAGTTTAAAAGTAATTTACATGCACAGGGTGTAGTTAAAAGCTCTTTATTTCTCATAAAATCAATAATAATTTCTAAAATAATTTCCAAGTCCGGTATCTTAAGTACCTCCCTCCTGCACTGATCCCACTGTACTATCACAATTATTTGGCACAAATCCTCTGAAGTGTGAGTATATTTTTTCCTCGAAGAAACAAGACCTCTTTCAGACCATGAGTTCCCTAAATTGGAGGTATGAACTGAGTGGCCTATCTAGGGTGAGTGACTTGGAAGCAGACTATTCATTCCTCAAAGAGATTTTGGAATATGTATTTTTGACCAAACTCACCATTACTAATTTGGCATTTTCTACTATTTTAATTAATACTGACCATGAATCTTTAAAAGGATGGATTAACATAAGTGGGATGATACAGGAAAAGAATGGACCACAAGGTCAGAATGCCTAGATTAAAATCCTGGTTCTATCATTTTCTCTGTCATCTTGGACATTATTTATGTTTCTTCACATACATATTAAAATATATTAGCATCTATATCTAGGATTGTTGGATTTTTTAAAAACGATTTAAGCACAATGGCAGGTACAGTGAACACTTTTGATGTTAGATACTATAGGATAATCGAAACCAGATAAAACCATGAAATCTGCTTTATGTTCCACTTACCTCCATATTTTAGTCACTCAACCATAAATTTAAATATCAAATGTAGTTAATTTTTTGAAAATGAAGTTTTTTTGTTAAATTTATTGGGGTGACATTAATTGATATCAATTAGAAAATAAAGTTTTTTAAATATAGAGTAAAATGAAGTTTTTTAAATATAGAGTAAAGAATCCAGAATATCAAGCTGACCTTAAGCATTACCAGGTAATCATCATGACGCTGAATCTGAAGAAGGTTAGCCAAAGCCATTACACCAGCCTTAAAATCAGGATTATTTACTATAAAAGAATAAAAATGGAAACGCATGGCTCGGTAAACATATGATCAGACACATATGTAAACATAAACTTATTTTCCAGTAACAAATTTTTAAAACTGCTGCTGATGAGAAAAGTGCAGGGGCATTGGCAACTAGGTAAACTGATGAGATCAATGGTTTTCCTATCAATCAGCCAAACTGAACAATCCAATAAATGTCTAAATTAACTCACATTAGGTTTGTCCCATGTCTTTTTCTGCAAGGCCCATTTATGCAGCACTTTTAATTAATATTTCTTCCCAAAGCTATTAATTTTAACACATAGATCCCCCTTCAATGGACAGTTTTCCCAAAATCTTTTCTCTAAGCAGCAGCTCTCGAGTGTCCAAGCAGCTTATTAATTCATCAGGATAAGCTTATAAATTATAGGTTACAATAAATCAGTGAAAGAATATTTAACATAATATAATCTAAGTAATCAGAATCTTCACACTTTTAAAATAATTACTAAAAGACATCAGGTACTTAAAATAATGAAAAATTTTACTTTCTCAGTGTCACATTAGATTAGGAAAAAATGTTATACACTAAGGAAGACTATCACCACAATTAAATACAAATCAAATCTTCTACATTACTATGAATAGATCAAAGAACAGAATTTTAACACTCAGATATTCAACTACAAGAGCAAGAAAGCACATTGTAACGGGAAAAAACATCACAGAAAATAAAATATCCACACAAATGCTGACTACATGAAGCACTCTTAATTTACTGAAACCAGCTAAACCCAGACCTCATTCTACAAAATAAAAAATATTTAAGGAACCAATAATGTTGATCATTTTAATGTATTTATATACAATTGTCTCCATTATCTGAAGGGGATACGTTCCAAGACCCCCAGTGGATGCCTAAAACCAGGACAGCATCAAAACCTATGTACACTGTTTCTTTTTCCCCTATACATACATATCTTTTCAATTAAAAGGAGCACTTCATGGTTTCTCTTTGGCATATCCAAATTGCCGGCATCACTACTTTTGTATTTTGGGGCCATTAAGTAAAATAAGGGTTACCTGAACACAAGTACTACGATATCCTAACAGTCGGTCTGATAACCCAGATGGCTACTAAATTGATTAACCTGGACAACGTAGATATGCTGAACAACAGGATGATTCCCGTTCCAGGCAGGATGGTGCAAGACTTCATGAATTCATTAAAGTACTCAGAACAGTGTGCAATTTAAAATGAATTATTTATGGGATGCTGGGATAGTTCAACAGGCTGAGCACTTGCCTTGCAACCGTGAGGTCTGGGGACTGAATCCCAGCACATGCAAACCCATATACGATGGAATGTGGGGCCAAATGGTAATCGCCAGATGATGGTGAAGGTTCTCACTTCCCATGTAGGAGGCCCCCAGTTTAGTTCCCGCCCCACGTGGCCCCACATCCACCTGTGTGGAATGAAACTATGTCACAATTAATGATGTACAACTATGGAGACTGCTCTGGGTTCTACCCCCTTCTCTCTCACCTTCTCTCAAACAATAAAATAAATCTTTAAAAAGAAAATACAATGAATTAATTATTTCTGGAATTTTCCATTTAATATTTTCAGACAGCAATTGACTGCTGGCAACTGAAAGCAAAACTATGGATAAGGGGGTCTACTGTACTTACCATCTAAATTGATCAATGGCTCGGCATTTTTAGCTGCATTGTCAGCATTTTTTGTATTATCAGGTACCAAGTCCTTGTATTTTTCAGCTGTAAAAATAAGCAAAAATACAATTTATAGAACTGCAACTTAAGTAAAACAAACTTTGCTTATTTACTGAATTTTACTGAGCCAAACTGGCTATATACGTAAGACAACTCATTCTATTAGAATTCAAATAATACACCATCGTATACAAACCTAAACTTATTTCATGGAGACTTTAAATTCAGAATTCCAAAGGCAGATTTTATAACTTTTATTTGAATACTTAAAAACAGACTTTACAAGTAAAAATACTTAATGATTCACTAAACTTAATGCCTAATATACCAATTTTGGCTTTAGTGCTTATACGATTTGCTAATGAAACAAGAAGAAAAATAAAACTTCAGTCAGACAGGAGTTAGCTTAAAGAAGCTCCCACTGGCCAAATCTGAAACAATGTAAATATCACTACACAATGACAAAAAATTATGACCCATTGAATAAAATAATCCATATATCCATACTGATTTAAATAAATAAATTGTAAAGAAAAGGAAAGGTCCTCCTTAAGGTAGAAAACCAACAAATAAATGTAGAACAATGGAATTAGAAAAACACCTTTTGGCAATCATCATCAATATAATAACTGAGCAGAGAATTACCAAATGGATGCTAAAGCTAGGGGGAAAGTTTGAGATGCAAAAGCATATTGACATCACCTCAAAGTATCTCCTGGTAACACAGGCTTTAGTAGAAGGGGAAATAGTAACTTTAGAGTGGAAAAACCTTAAGCAAGTCATCAGAATAACGTGACCAGTCGGACATATCACTAACACATGCCTCCAGATATCACGATGCACTTAAAAGAACAGAACATCACTTCCTGTTAACAAACCCTGAATCTAAGCACAAGGAAACATCAGACAAATCCAAAATGAGGAACACTTTACAAAATGCATATCAGTGTCATGAAGCACAAATAAAGACTGAGGAACTTTTCCAGATTACAGGAGATAAAGGAGACATTAACAACTGCATGTAACACATGACTGAGGACTGCCTTTTGGGGGGCTGTAAAAAGATCATTGGTAAAAATGCAAGTTACAGAAAAGAGTATTCAATCAAAGTTAGTTTCTGATTTTGATATTTTACTGTGGTTATGTACATTCAGGAAGTGTGTATTAAAGTACTTTAGGGGGGAAGCCAGGATGGCTCAGTGGGTTAAGCGCTCACTTTGCAGCGCCAGGGACCGAGGATCGAATCCCGGCCCCAGCCTGTGCAGAACCATATGCTGAGCTGGGAGCTCCCCCAGTTCAGTTTTCTCTCTCTTTCTCTCTCTCTCTCTCTGTCAAAAATAAAAATTAAAAAAAAAAAGTACTTTAGGGTAAAAGAGAATCATCTAAAACTTAATAGCAAATGGTTTAGAAAATAACTGCATATGCATATTATTTAGAGAGATCTAGATAAGACAGATAAATTAAAATGTTAATATTTGCAGAATCTGGGTATGTGAAAATTCCCTGTACTATTCTTGCAAATTTCCTGTAAATCTGAAATTATGTCAAACAAGTTAAAGGAAAAAATGTAATAAGTGATATCGTAATTACTATAATTATAAGGTACGTAGCAAAGACTTTAATAGAAAAGCACAAAAAATAAAAATTCACAATGGTCTCATCAAATAATAAAAACTTTTAATAACTTAAAAGTCAAGAAGAATGCAACATATTAATGTAAAACTACAAAAGAACAGCGCCTTCTACTGATAAGGAACAGTAGTACTACCATAGCCTTCTCCCCAAAAAGACTGTTTTTGCAATTCGAATTTTAAGATTATAAAAAAACTTGTTTTCTAGTTTAAACTTTCAATATATTTTTGATATTATTTACCTTTCAACTTTATTCAGCTAAAATTTCAAATAAAATTCAACTATAATTTTCAATGTAAAAACTTTATTAAAAAATAACATGCAATTACTAAGAAATAATTGTACTTGAGTTATAGACAACTGTAGGGATATGTGATCATAGATAACCTAAGCTGAAGTATTATCAAAATGGGACAAATGGAATAAATAATGGTAAAACAAATAAAATGAGATGTGATTTTAATTTTATTTGGGAATAGCTGAAAAATTTTTGAAAAGCTGGTAAATACATTGATGAAAATTAACTAACAGAGTTTACCAACTCAAACCAGAATAAAGACTTTGCTAAAGGTCCTAAATATCAACTAATGCTAACCAACGCTTATAAATCACAATATATATTTTCTAAAGGAAAAAAAATCACAAGTATTCTCTTTATAAACAAAAATTCAAAGTAAAAAATAAAAGTCTTAGAGCTTTTCTTAAGGTTTCTGCCATAGGCTTCTGAAATTTAAGTATGAAGTGGGTTAATGCTTCATATCAGAAAATGTGAACATTCATATACTGCATTTGCCAAGCATTTATTAAAGCTGATAATCTCATCTGTTATGTGCAAGGAACTATGTCAGGTACTGTCTGAATCATGACCCCCCAAAAGATGTACACATTCTCAATCCCTGTAACCTATGAATATTATTTTACATGGCAAAAGGGACTTTCCAGATGTGATAAAAGACTTTGAAATGGAGGATTAGGCTGGATTATCCAGGTAGGCCTAATATAATCACAGCATCTTTATAAAATGCAAGTAGAAGGATCACAGTGAAAGATGTGACAATGGAAACAGTTACAGATATTAGAAGATGCTATGCGATTAGATTTTAAGGTAAAGGGGCCATGGTCAAGGAATGGAAGCAACCTCCAGAAGGAAGAAAAGACCAAGAAATGGAGCTTCCCCTAGAACCTCCAAATGAACCAGTCCTACTGACAAATTGACTTTTTTTTTTGTCCAGTAAACAGATGAAATTCTGACCTCCAAAATTGTAAGATAATAAAACTGTGTCTTAAGTCACTGAGTTTGTGGTGATTTGTTACAGCAGCAATAGGAAACTATAAGAGGCACCAAAGCTGAGTATAAGCTTACAATTTAGTGGGGGCAAATAACATATATAAGCAAAATTGAAAGTGGTGAATGACTTAAAAAGGTATAGATTTAAAAGCTTTTAAAGCTATGGAAGTTCAGAAGGAAGTACTGCTGCTATGTGGCAATTGTGCTTAACCTTACAAGGATGGGCAGGATTTACATGTGTAGAGAAAGAATGAAATGGCACATTAGTCAAAGAAAAACATACACCAAGAAATCCAGGGAAGAAAAAAATAGATGTAAACAGGAACCAAAATTATTCTAGCTTGGGTGGGATATCAAGTACGTGAATACTGGTTGGATACCAATTATCAAACACCTCGAAGACCAGGCTAAGGAGCCTGGAGTGCTTTTTGTAGAAAATGGAAAAGCAATGATGCTTCTGAATATATAAAGTGTTTTCTGAAAACCAAGCGTAGCATTGTAAAACAGATTGATGTTTCAAAAAGTTAGCTTGATGGGCTATGCAGATGAGAAGAGAAGGTGATGCTAGTAAGAGACTAGTATGAAACATATTACAATAATCTCAGCAGAAAGTGGCAAGAGACTGGATTAGGGCGTAGTAGGAATAAAGAAGAAAAGATATGACAGACATGGGAAAAGATGAATGGGAACAGGATGGGAAGAAATGGGAGAAGTCAAAGATATCAAAAAGGTTTCAAAAGCAAATGATAAAGAGAACTGAAATTGATAGTCCCATCAAAGAGAACATAAAATGCAAAGGATGGAGGTAAGATAATCAGGTCTTACATTTAGATGTTGGCATGCCTTTCCAAATGACATAGTCTAATGAAAAGAAATACGAGTTTAATTGCAAAACTTTACTTTACTAAATACTAATAAGTAATATTCAAAATCTTCTAATAATGTAAGTATCTATAATAAAACAACATTAAATATAATAAATATATTTTGGCTGATAGTGTATATCTGCTGCAACCAGCGTTCAGACATCCTATCAATTCTGGGACACCAACAGCAATAAAATTTACCAAAGTAATGCTACTTTGTGAGAAGACACTAACTTAGTCTTCCCCAGAAAACATCATTTCCAAATTCTTAGGAAAAAAAAAATTCTAAATACAAATGAAAGACTGCTTTTAACTTATGATAGACTCTCTAATTTTAGAAAAATTTTTCCTAGACAATTTGGGAGATGGGGGTGAGTGCTAGGCACAGAAGAATGGCTATTAAAAAAAAAGTTTTTAAAATAGATGTTAAAAGGAGACATGAGGCTATATAAAACTTAAAATGAACCACAAGTAAAACAATGACAAAGAAACACAAATGATAAGTTTCCTTTGTTTTTACTCCTTTCCCACCTTTTCTCTCCCTCTTTTTAAAACACATTCCCCACAAACATACCATTATCTCCATATTCAAGTCTAACAGCTAAACCAAGAAGCCAGTCAATTGCTTCTTGTCGATCTTGATTCTTGAAAGGACAATTAACATCTCTGAGATACTGTGAAAGAAATAAAATTCAGTTTCATTATTACTATAAAGTCACAAAATCAAAAAATGGTAGCGCTGAAAGATAACTTAGTTTGGATCTCAAAGAATTTCTTGTAATATTTATATTACTAAACTTTTTGTAAAAATTTATTTTATTGTTTTTGACAGAGACAGAGAGAAGGGAAAGGGCCCAGAGCAGTCTTCATAATTGTATGTCATCAGTTTTTTGACATGGTTTCATTCCACACAGATGGGCCAGGCTCACGCAGGGCAGGAACTGGGCCAGGGGCCTTCTGCATGGGAGGAATGTCCTCTCAAGCCAAGGGCTGAACTGGGGGGGCTCCTCCATATGAAGCACACCCCAGCTCAGCATATGGGTCCACACAGGCCGCGCGATTTGATCCTTGGTCCCCGGGGCTGCAAGGCGAGTTCTTGACTTACTGAGGCATCCTGGTTTCCCCTTATTACTAAAATTTTGATGCAATTATATAACCCAAAGGAAGACAACATTTAAGCATACAATCTGAAGTATTTCAGTCATGCTTTTTGAAATTTTTCTTTTGTAAATTCCAGATAGGGCATCACTGATCTAGAACAATTTCCTCATCTTATAGATGAGAAAACTCAAGCCTAGAACTACTTGCCAGTGGTTATATAACTTAGATTTGGGACCTGACTCTAAACTTTCTGACTACAGGTCTTAAAACATATAGAGTAATTAAATAAAAAGGATACTAAAGAGGAGGATATAAAAATAAACCAATTACCTAAACCTTAGCTTTCATATTATGGAAATGACACTCAATAGAGTAAGGCAGATAACATGCATGGTACAATGAATTATAACCAAACATTTTAAATAAATGTCAGAAGCTATACATCCAAATTAGCATTATCCTTTAAATGAGTCTCTTAATAGATTAAAATCGAATTCACTCAACAATGCGATTACTCAGAACTTTTGGAAATCCCTTTTGGAAATCTTATTGAGGATATTAATAAGTTTTTGGGTTTTTTTGGCTATAATCCATTTTCTAATAAAAAATTTTATCCCCGTGCTTAAAAAAAAGGACACCTGGGGAAGCCGGGATGGCTTAGTGGGTTAAGCGCTCACTTTGCAGCCCCAGGGACGGAGGATCGAATCCCGGCCCCGGCCCATGTGGACCCATAGACTGAACTGGGGAGTGTCCCCAGTTCAGTTTCACCCCAGCCCAGTTCCTGCCCTATGCAGCCCCACTTCCACCTGTGGAATGAAACTATGTGGAAAAAACAATGATGTGCAACTATGGAGACTGTTCTGGGCCCTCCCCCTTCTCTCTGTCTCTGTATCTCTCTCTGTCAAAAACAATAAAAATAAATCTTTAAAAAAAATAAAAAAAGATGCAGCAAGAAAAGTATCTATTTAAAAAAAAAAAAGGACAGCTCATTAATAAGATTTGGTCATGAACTAAAAAGTAAATCCATGTTCAAAATACAAAAGCTTGTCAATATTAAGGATATTCAATAGATGTCTCATGATCAAAGAATAATTTGGAAAGAAGTTACAAATACACTATAAGTAATCACATCATTTCAAAGAGACCAACTTGAAGGATAATTGTGTTTAGATGTGTTAAGTTTCAATACATCTATTTTTAAGTTATCCTACTTTAGTGTTATTTTGGGTATTTTTTCATCAGAAAATTTTTTATATAGTAGTCAATTTATCTATGAGGGGTAAGTTCCAAGACCCTCAGTGGATGCCTGAAACCTCGGATAGTATCAATCGCTATGTATATATACTATGTTTTTTCCTATACATATATATCTATGATAGAGTTTAATTTATAAATTAAGTACAGTAAGAGATTAATAACTAATAGTAAAACAGAACAACTATAACAATATATTGTAATAAGTTATGCAAATGTGGTCTCAAAATCTTATACTGCACTCACTCTTCTTGTGATGATGTGAGATAAAATGCCTCTATGATAAGATGAAGTGAGATGAACGATGGCATTTGTGATATAGCTCTAGGCTACCACCGACCTTCTGTCAGTAAGCATTACTTGAACACAAGCACTGTGATACCATGACAGTTGATCTGATAACTGAGATGTTTAATAAATGACTAAAAGCTAATAAGTGACTTAATAGGTAGGCTGTATATGGTAGTACATATAGCACGGATATGCTGGACCAAGAGGTGATTCACCTCCAGGGCAGGATGGGGCACGGCATCGTAAAATTTTACCATGTTACTTAGAACAGTGTACAATTTAAAACTAATGATTTATTTATTTCTGGAATTTTTCACATAGTATTTTTGGACAGTGGTTTACTGCAGGCAACTCAAAAAGCAAAACTGCAGATGAAGGGGGGCTACTGCATTCTTCTAATATTCTTCTACATGTGGAACTTTATATGTATAGTCTTATACACATGAATGGGCCATAAGAAAGATCTGATATAAACAAATATGAAATCCTAATAATATATTTCAAAAATTTCAGAAGCATAAACTACCTTTTAAGGGCAAAGGAAAATAATCCAGTAATAGCAAAAATTGTAGCAGAGGCAGTGGAAGTAATAAGCATATAGCATTTGATGTGAGCCAGGCACCTCCATAAACCGTTCTATAGTTCAGAGGTTAAATAGTGATTAGCAACACACATCACCCCTATGAGATAGGTATCACTGTTATCCCTATTTATTGAGAACACTGAAGCATAAAAAGTTTAATAAACTTGCACACAACTCATAGACCTAGTGTGCAACTTACATAATCACCTAATTCATAACATTTATGATTCCAAGGAGAAAGTTAGGTACTTAATCACTTTGCTCCAGCAAATGAAAAATTTAGACTTTTTCATATTTTTAAAGGAAAATATCTTACTCATCAAAGTTTAAGTAATGATACTGTAAAATGTAATTTAATTCTACTTTGGAGACAATACTTTCTGCAAAAGAATTAGTAAAATTAAACTATGTCAATGGAAATCCTTATTTTAGCCAAAAAAGTAAGATACACAAAGGGTTTTTAAGAATTATTTCTATTGTACCCAAGGGATGTGTATACATTAAAGGTAAGTATAAATAACACATAATCTTAGTTTTTAAGTATATGAATGTCTTATTTTAACATAATAAGTGTATTTTTGCTACATTTTTAGCCTAATGTAAAAATTCTTATTTTGGCAATTTATAACACTTATAGAACATATGTCACTTTATTTAAGAAACTTCAGTGTTTCTGGACAAAACTATTTCTAATAATGAAAACTTGGTAGGAAGAGAGAATAAAATTTACTCTGAAAACTGTAAGTTAAATCCTAAAATCCAGTTCTTCTACCAGTGATCATTATTTTCATTTTAAAATAAAAAAGTAATTTTAAGTTTGTCTTCATAATTTTTAGAAAAACTCTCTGTACTTTTACTTTCTTATTCATTACCTTTTCAAAGAACTTGGGCCAGTCACTGCTGTGGATGTTTCTTAAATTTCCTCTGTCTTCAATCTTGTAGTGTCTGATTTTCTGGTCTTCAAGCCAAACAATAAAGTTTCTAAATTCTGTTTCATCTGCAACAAAAATGCCATATAAATCACTAAAAGCAACAGATAAAACACTTCCTTTGCCACAAATAAATGGTCTTGCAGAATTTTCTTTTTAAAGATTTATTCTATTGTTTGAAAGGAGGGTGAGAGAGAGAGAGCACGCGTGCGAGAGCAAGCCAGCCCAGAGCAGTCTCCATAGCTATACATCATTAATTGTGACACAGTTTCGTTCCACAGAGGTGGATGTGGGGCTGTGTGGGGTGGAAAATAAACTGGGGGCCTCCCGCATGGGTGGTGGGAACCTTTGCTGCCATCCTGTAGGTTACTAGTTGGGTCTCAGTTCAGCATATGGGTTTGTACAGGCAGTGGCCAGGATTCGACCCTAGACCTCAAGAATGCAAGGCAAGTGTTCAACCTGCTGAGCTGTCCCAGCATCTCTAGATTTTTTTTTAATTCCAAAATGATAAGTTATCTACTCAAAGTAGGATTTGAAAAAGCTGACTTTGGATTAACAGATTAAAAATGTTCTGGTCATACCCTGGCCTAAATTCAAATTCAAGTTCCACACACTTAGTGGTTGTGTAAACTTTAAATAATCACCTAACTTTTCTGTGCTCCTGATTCTTGAGTTACTAATAGCAGCTATCTTCATAGGGCTGTTATGAAGATTAAGTGAAATCAATAAGAATAAAAACAACATCTGGTACATAGTTTTATTACTTAAGTGTTATTATTCCAGTTCCTTTGGGGGAGGCACAGGGATGGGACAAGGTTACATTTTGAGCAAAGTAATAAAGTACAAAAATTAAAAGACAAAAGAAAAAATACATTAGCGCTATTTACTGCTATAGCACATTAAATGCATACACGAGAAAGTAGATGTAATCCTTCCATACCCTTCTGAAGTAGGTAAGATGTCTCTTTCACAGATAAGAAAAACTGAGGCTCAAAGAATATTTTGCCACTGACCCTGTTTTGTTAAATAAAAGGCAAAGTAGAAAAACGAGTCTACACATTTATATGCCTCTACAGGAGATCAACAATAACACTTACTCTGCTTAGAAGTCATTTTCAATTTCAAAATTCAAGCATGAATTTCAAATTAAATCTTCCATTATGAAACCTTGAGAATTATAAAGGTACAATTGTTTGAGTGTCCCAGGCTGTACCTGATCACTTTCAAACTTATTAGTTTGCCACAGGTTAAGAACTTTGGAAAGAAGTAGCAGTGGTGGTCGGGGGTTAAGTAACAGTGGGTAGCAATGTTAATACTTAAAAAAACTTTTTAATGCTGTGAAATCCCAAATACATTTGTATTTACAAATCAACCACCCCACTCATCTGTTATCAACTTTTTTTGCACAACCCACACAATATAATTATCCCGTTAAACTATATTGCTTACTCCAACCATGTTGGTCCGGGCCTCGTTATGTACCGTCTTGTACCGTTTTATTATTGATCTCAAACTGCTGTGTGGGGTCACTGCCTCCTAGCCCCACTCTCACCCATTAATTCCTGGCGGGCAGTAAACTAGCCTTCAAATTCCTCCGCATCTTCCTCAGATTCCAGCTGTGTGCTGACCCACAGCAGGTGCTCAAGGTATCGCCCAATTACCCAGGAAACCATGGAGTTGCAGGGCTGTTAGAAAGCGAGTACTTTCCCTCTAGTATGCTGACGGGGGTGGAGAGTGGATGTTTGGAGTTAGCAAGTGCAGAAAGTGGCGATGTCGAGGCAGGCGTGGATGAGGGGGGCTCTGAAGGCCGGGCCTGGCAGCGGGGAGGGAGGGCGGCGGAAAGCAGAGGTGCTACACGGCCAGGAGAGCGGCCTGGGGGCTTCTGTGGAAGACAAGGCCGCGGAGGGTCGGGGTAGGAAACCCGGGTGGGGACACTGAGATCGGCCACCAGCGGAGTCCGTGGCACGCGGCTGGGCAGGGGCCGCCGCCTCACCTTTGTAGTTGAACCCAGAAGGGTTGTGGTAGTCGAGCGCCGTCAGCTTGCGTCGGAACATAGTCCCCGCTTCTCGCTGGGGTCCCCCGGGCTTCGGCCGGGAGAGTGGAGGCGAGGAGGGGCGGGCGGCGCAGGTACCGGCGACGCGGCGAGAGGGCGGGCAGGCGCCTGAACGCTCCGAAGTGACGGCGGCCTTCACCAATCGTGGCTCAGGGATGGCAGCTGACGAGAATGCCCACCAATCGAGGCTCCGACTGGGGAGGCGGGGCCACGTCGGGGCACGTCGACGCTCAAATAAACTTTATTGTCAGCTTCCTCGTTATACAATAGGCAGAAAGCGGCCGAGAAGCAAGTCTCCTCTTGTTTTCCTCGCCTTCTTGATACAGCATGCAGAGAATAGTATATTAAGAATTTCTGCTATTGGCCATATCTTTTATTAGAGTATAGAATTAGTCTAGTATTTTCGGTGTATTCGTTCATTCATTCATATATTCGTTTATTGTATTCCTCCTACATAATAGGTGCTCTTCTAACACTAATACAAACACTTTTAGCAAGGTCTCTTTCAAACTAGTTAGGAGTGATCCATTGGTAAACATGCAACTGTGTGACAGTTACAGACATCACCACCAGCCACAAGAGTCTCGAAAGCCAGAAACTAGGAGTCACCCTTTACTCCTTCCCACATTGTGACAGCATTCAGTAGGTCATGGTCTCCCATGCTTCTCTCGAATCTCTCAACTGGGCCCAACTCCCCTGATGCTAACTCAAATCAGGCCCTCATCACTTTTGCTTACTCTAATTATCTGATTTCTTAGGGCCAGTTTGCCTTCTCCATTTCATCTCACACAGCAACAATAGTGATTTTCTAAAATGAAAACCTGTCCGTAACTTTTTAATGCTTAGTATCTTTTAGTGGTTCCTTGTTGCCTTCAGAAATAATCAAAACTTCTTATTGTATTTAAGATTCTTACTGATCCAGTCCCTATTTGCTTTCACACACTGGAGAGACACCATTGAGCAAGATAGACCAGGCTCCTACTTTCATAGAGTTAAAAAGGCTAATGAGGGATACACACATAAACAGATCCACAAGTATGAACTATGGCTTGGAGAGTGTGAGAAGTTCACCATGCAGTTAAAAGAATAACTTACCGGTATTTTGATGGAAGAGGATGTACAGAGGCTAGGAGTGAGCAACACCGTGGCCCAGGGGGCTAGAGCCTATGGAGACTGAAGGGAAAGACAGCTGATGAGACTGTAGACAGGGGCAGGGGCCTAATTAAGAAAGGCTGTTCATGCCATGCTGTAGGGAGCTATTGAAGTTCTTGGAGGTAAGCCAGCTATATATGTTTTGTGTCATTTCAACAGATTATAAATAAACTCTGCTTTAGAATTTGTGGGGTATATCACTGAGTAAAATATTTTCAGGAGGTTTAAGTATAATAACAAAAAATGGGCATATAATGCTTTAATCTAGTGTTAGAAGTAATAACTTATGAGAAGTGCAAAGTGTACTATAAGGTCAGAATACAGCTTAAAGAAAGAAGTGTGAGACAAACTATGTTTTCCAATTAAAATGCTTACAGTATGAATCAAGAAAGCAAGCTTCAAATGTATCCTGGGAAGCCAGGATGGCTCAGTGGGTTAAGTGCTCGTCTTGCAGCCCCAAGGTCCCAAGGATTGAGTCCCGGTCCCGGCTCATGTGGACCCATATGCTGAACTGGAGTGTGCTTCCCATGTGGGAGGCCCCCAGTTTGTTCCCTAGCTCATAAGGGCATGCCTCCCATGTGAGAGGCCCCTGGCCCAGTTCCCACCCTGCGCAGCCATCCACCCACCTGTGTGGACTGAGAAACCATGTTGAAAACTGATGATGTACAACTATGGAGACTGCTCTAGGCCCTCCCCCTTCTCTCTCTCTCTCTTTCTCTGTCAAAAACAGTAAAATAAATCTTAAAAAAGAAAGAGTGTTTTGCCTCAACAGTCTCTCTCTCTCTCTCTCTCTCTGTCAAAAACAAACAAACAAACAAACAAAGAGTGTCGTACCTCAAACAAAATTTGATCAGAGCAGCAGCTATAATTACACACTGTGGTGTACGCTAGTTGTATAATAAAATACTAGCCAAAAAAGAAGTAAGATGAACCTATCAAGGAAGGAAAAATAATACAGAAATGCTTACATGTAATTTGCAGATAATACCTTTTTTTTTTAAGGGGGAGAAAAGGAGCTCTTAAAAATTGTTTTTTTGGAATTGACCCTTAAATGCAAAAAAATTAAGTTGTTTGCTCCCAACCACATCTTTCTATTTTAGTGCCCTAACTTGTCAGTCACTTGAAACTGTCTCTGGTCATCAGCCTTGGCCACCTCTAGGTGTGGGGAGGTTAAAAGAGGATTCAGACAGAATGCTGAAGGGACCCACCAGACTTGTGAAGGGGTAAAGCTAATTTTAGAAAGGAGGCATAGCAGATTATACACATTCAACTCCTTCCTTCCTTCCTTCCTTCTTTCCTTCCTTCCTTCCTTCCTTCCTTCCTTTAAAAAAGAAAAATCTTTTGTCTTCTCCCCCCTCTGCATTTGAAGGAGTCCTTTGTCCTATCTTGAATGAAGTGTCCATCAGGAAGTAAATCTTAGACAATTCCATTTCTGAGGACTAAGCCCTCTATGCACTTCAAGAAGGGGAAACCAACTCTTATTACTAAGTGTCCTGAGCTCCAATCTAATGATTGATCAGAAGTTTGATAGGTCATTAATCCATTGGTTTGATTATTTAACAGAGACTTAAAGTAAAAGAGTTAGCTATGTGAATAAATGGGAGAAGACAATTCCAGATAGAGACCACAGTGCAAATAAGAAGTTGACATTGAAGGTCCTATGACTGGTTGAGTTTAGTTTTAAGTCCTAGCTCTTGAAATCAAATCTCTCTCTCTCTCTCTCTCTCTCTCTCTCTCTCTCTCTATTTCTATCTCTCAATATCCCTCCAAGACCTAACCTTTCCCCTGGATAATCAGCAACCACTGAGGCAGCAGAAGACAGTAGCCTGGATCTGACTAATGGTCACAGGTCTGGACCTCTGGTAGGCTGAAGATAACATCTTGGTCTAAGTTATGTTTTAGTTCCTGAGTCCTAAGGTAGAATGACCACCTGGCTACCTTCCCATGAGACTATTCAGAGGGACTCTAGAAATGACCTCAGAACTGTCCTCAAAACCTGAAGAAATGATTTATTACCTTTACCACACCTCTGACCAATTAGCTCCCAACACAACCCCAAATTCCTAACCCATAGAATCTTGTGATTTTGTCCTATATAATCTGTAACCTACACACCATTGGGGAGCTCAGACTTTTGAATATTAGCTTCCTGTTCTCCTGGAGGGCACCATTCATCAGTAAAATAGCCAATATTTCTCTACTGCAATTCTCAGTGTTTAGTGTTTGGCTCTGCTAGTGTCAAGTGGATAAACTTTTTCTATTCTATTATAAGATAAGAATAATTTATATATTTTTAAAGATTTAGGGGAAAGCCGGGACGGCTCAGCGGGTTGAGCGCTCGCTTTGAGGCCACGAGGACCGAGGATCGAATCCCGGCTCCGGCCCAGGCAGGACCCAC